>JAKSZT010037812.1:7865765-7944017 GCA_026826555.1 Tolypeutes matacus
CCTTCCTTCCTTCCTTCCTTCCTTCCTTCCTTCCTTCCTTCCTTCCTCCCTCCCTCCCTCCCTCCCTCCCTCCCTTCCCATCCAACCTCCATCCAACCTCCATCCAACCTCCATCCAATATGTTTTTTCTTATTTTACTAGATTGACTGGGTGGTTTGATTTGGATTATAGTAGAGAGATAGGAAATATAACTATGGGCCTACTTTTGTTTGCATGGAACCTCCTGAAGTAGGCAAATAATTTAATGTGGACTTTACTCAGATTTAAAACTATGCAAAAATCTCATTATCTGGAGCCAGACAGAATTTTAACCCTAGATTCTGCCATTGACTGTTTGATCTATGTTACATAAAAGCTTTGGATTTTTGTTTCCTCATTTAAAAATGTGAATAATAAAGGTCCTAACTTTATTAGCATTAATATACACGAATGGATTCAGGTATTCAAAGAAAAGATTTGACAGACATTAGATCAGGTAACTCAAATAGAAGCTTGAGTTCTCAGTGGTGAAACAAATTCAGCATTATTTGCTTGACCCTTGGAGAACCTGGCTAGTTTGCAGATATGCACATGCCCCAATGACTGCCTCCCAGATACTTTCCGCCAAGTTAGCAGCAGGCAGAATGCCCTTCTTTTTAATGTAGACATTATCTACATGTCATACGAGCTCAAACAATCAGATGCAAACTAGGGAGGGAGTCACTTTGCGGGGTACATCTGTTCTCCTTTTCCCTCAACCAACAGAATACCTCAGAAGGTGAAATGGAGTTCATCAATAATCTAAGTTTTGGAATGAGCCCCAACCACTCATCACATTTTGAAATTACATATACTATACTCGTGATGCCCACCAGCTGTGGCTTAATCCAGAAAGCCATCAGGTATCCACAGTATGCATATTTACACATACACATCTAAAAAATGTATTCACTTATTTTATTTTATATCAATGTTTCATCTTACAAAATATTACATCAATGCATAATTTTTTTTTCTCCTCCTGTCTCTGCAGGCCATCTTTATTTAGTTTTTTTCCCCATCTCATTTTATATGCTCTCACATAGCTTGAAAAATAAATTCTATACTAATGCCCCTCACATCTCTTTGTCCAATGTCAATCTTGTCCCTGAATTTTAGGTTCATATTATCAACTACTCCTTAATTGTATCCACATGAATGTCCTTCCAGCAGCTCTATTTAAGTTAATCCCCCATTCTTCCTCCTTCTCTATACCCTACACTTAGTTGCTCAATAAATGTGTTAACTTAAAGTAGAAATATTCTCAATATTTTATTGAGAATAAATGACAACTAATCCTCCCATTTTCCAAATTTAGAAAACACTGTACAATTTTTAATTTTCCCTGTCACTCTTAAATCTAGTTAACCATGAAATACTGTTAACATTTCCTCATGTTTCTCAAATTCAGGCTCTCCACATTCTCAAAGCCACTAATTTAGTCAAAGTCCTCATCATCTCTCACCTAGTTTATTGCCATAGATTCCAAACTGGCCCCAGCAAATTTGAGTTTACAAGTGAATATTTCTCAATGTATATGGAAGCGAGAGTGATATGTGAAAGGGAGCAGATGTGGCTTAGTGGTTGAGCACTGGCTTCCCATGTACTAGGTCCTGGATTCAATCCCCTGGCTCTTGTACCTCAAAATTTTTTTTTTAAATCACTAATACAGGGAAGGGGCTGTGACTCAAGAAATTGCACTCCTGTTTACAATATGGAGGACCTGGGTTCGATCCCTGGGACCCCCTGGTAAAAAAAAGAAAAAAGGTGTCCCAGACCTGCATGGTACAGAATGGCGCACCAAAAAAAAAAAAAAAGAAAAAGAAAAAAGAAAAAAGAAAAACCAAAAAAACAAAAAGAAAAAAACAAATAAACAAAAAACAAAAACCAGATACGAAAACAAAACAAAACAAAAACAAAAAAGCTAATATATTGTGAAATCATGGTCTCCAACTGTGCAGCTTAAGTAACCAAAAACACCTTTGTAATGATAAATCTTGGTTGCAGAACAAAAGACCTCATGACAAATACCAAGTTAAGGAAATTGAGCTTATAAATGATTCTATGAAAATTCTTATTATAAATGATGGTTCCCCAAATATCATCATATCAACTTCTTAATAAGGCAAAGTAAGGGAGAACACTCTTCAGTGCATAATTTGCCATCCACTTATGTTAGTTCTCAATATTTTCTTCTCTAGTTGTGTAAAAGTAAAAAAATACGCAAATTCATCTTGGCCTGTCTGTCGAGTTGTAATTTTACATTGGTAATATTTATTTCCAGAAGTCATAAGAGGACCCTCCTCAATGTGGAGTTATAAAATTTCTGTTCAACATTTGACAAATTAGCTCCCATGTGTAAATGGAGGAAAATCATATGGGTTTGGTATTAATTCTCTCTCAGAATTGTCAGGACGTCAGCATTGATATTAGTAGTAACTAGACTTTGAAAAAAATCAAACGCCATGAGAATTTTGATATTCTGAAAGGCTCACTAATTGAATAAGCTACTCATCTATGCTCAGTGGTAAACAGGACAGCTATTCCATAGAGTGATATTTTTTGTTTGCTTTGTTATTAAAGTTTATTTACAAATATTATCTCTATGGGACAACAGCATTTCTCTGGTATTCATCTCTGTACATGCAACATTAAAAAATAACATTTATATTTACTTTGTGTCTTCCTGGAGGAAGGTGTATAGTTAAATGAGAGTATCATAAGGGAAGAGCTGAATTGTATAACCTGCTTTGAAAAAATATAAATATTTTTATACATATGTTTATATATAAATATATCTATGTAAATATATATTATACATATACATATAGGCAATGCACTCTCACTGCTTTTTAACCTTACATCCACTGATGCAGTGAGTACAAAACTAGTTTTAAATTTAGCCTGTGAAATCTTTATACCTATATGCACTGCCTCATAAGTCTTATAAAGATGAAAATTTACAGACTTGAATCCACAAACACCAGGTGTCAAGAGTTATACATTACTTTTATAGTTACACGAAATTGCCTATAAGTTTTATTTATATTTATTTTCTTTATGAAATCAGGGCTTAGGAGAAGTGTTAGAATGTTTATAGTTCTGTGATTTAGGAAAAAAAATACCAGTAGTTCATGCCTGGAAAAAATTTTTAAATATATGGAACTTTACTACCCCTACCTGCTTTCTCCCATTTGTCAAGGAAATCTCTGCTGTTCCTTAAATGTGTAGTTCTAGGTAGAGCAACTGCCCCTGCATTGGGTCATGTTCAGGCTTAGAAAGGAAAGAGAAAGTTTTCATGAAAAGGTTCTTTGCAAACAGGAATACTTGATGAGTCAGACGGAAAAAGAAATGCTGAAAGAGGAATGTAATACATTCCACCACAGGCAAAAGGATGGATCTGGGCACATAGCAACTTTACTACATATAGTGTCATTCAACCAAACAAGGGTAGAAACAAGAACAAGTGTAAACCAGAAAAATGGCTGACATAATAATCCCTTAAAGTTCTACATTTAATGTAAGAACATCCTTGTTCAGAATATGTGACCTGCAACCTTATTTGGAAGATAACTGAAGATTCCAATTTATTTGGAAGCCTTACCCTGTTTGTCCCTTAGGCCAATTTGGTTGTACATCAAGTCTTGAAGATAAGGTTTATGGTCTAAAACTGCCCTTGGACAGGCTCAAATGGCATTTGAAATTATCTTCTGGGGATTAAAAAAAATTGGAAAATATATAATAGACTTGAATTGGAGAAACTGTTTTAGGAATCTAGGGAATAAGTGGATCACTGAGGTGAGAATTGGTGAGGGAGACAATACAAACCGCTACTTAGCATAAATAAGAAATAGTGATATCAGGTAGGTGGATGCTAGTGTCAGTAAGATAAATTGTATCAGTTACTTTTAAACAATCAAAACACTTTGCTTCTGTTATAAACCCTGTAGCCATTAACCTTTGCTGCTTCCATATATAATATGTACATGTCTATATGTATCTATAAAAGAAAGGGATGATATATATATATATATATAAATATATACACACACACACATATATATTTCAAAATGGGATCATATATATAGATGGATATATAAAAGGGGATACTATATATATATGTATATATTTCAGAATTGGATGAGAGGATTCTTTCAGGAACAGATATTTCTAGAGTATCTGATATGTGTCAGATATTATACTAAGTTAGTTGAATAAGATAATATGCACAAACTAATCATTCTCTTCAAGGAACATAGTATCTAACTCAGGAACTCATTTGAGTAAATAGACAATTACAATTCAGGTTAGCAACTCTGATAAGGTCAAGTAGATAATGGACCCACATGTGGCACATAGGAGTTAGGGAGCCTCATTTAATTTAGGGTCCCTCTTTACCAACTGGAATAATCACATACAGCATATATTGTACAGAACAGACATTATCTTCTTATCTATGAATTTTATCATTGAAGAACCTGGAACACATTGGTCATTACTTATCCATATTGAAGAAGTTAAATTATTAGCAGAGCTGTGAGTAAAATCCAGATTCCCAATCATGGATCTGGTGTTCTTTCTGTTGGCTATGATACGTTTTTGAAATTTATTTTTGAAACAGTGGAAATAATTGGAAATGGGACATTTGTGGTCTTAATTCTTACTCATTTTTCTTTTTTATGTTTTTCTCAAAATTGTTATGAAACATCTGTAATAAATATTTAACAATACAAATTGAAAACTAATCAAATTGATGATTTAGAATTGAGTAATAATGTCATAGTAATCCTTATAAAACTCACTGATTCTCTTAGAAGGTCCAACCATTTCAGGGAAATATTTATTTGGGGAAACTTTGACAATTCTACCCATAGTGGTGATACAGGAAAATGTGCTTCTGTAGCTGGTCAAACTAGTATGGAGTTACAAAAACAGGTAGGGCATAAATTTGCCCTGTGGGTATTAGTTTGCTGACCCCTGGCCTCTAGCGTCATTCTCAAATTTTAGCATTTATAAGAATCAATTGGAAAGCTTGTTAAAATACATAGAGCTGTTTCCCCAGAGTTTCTGGTACATTAGACCTGGGTTGGGATCCAAAATTTGAATTTCTAACAAGTTTGCCTAAAATGTTGATGCAGATGATCTAGGGATCACACTTTGATAACTGTTGGACAACATTATGTGGAAAGCTGTTCTTTCTACCTCATTGATGCACCTGTCATTTAATTTCTTTATTAAATTTCTATATTAAAAAGGGAACTAGTTAAGTTATTCAAATCCAATATTTTGGCATCATAATTTGACTCAGTCATTCAAAAGTCTAACATCAATTATCACTGTTCAAGAGATAGGGAAAAACAAAGAAGTGTAGAATATGCATGAGTCCTGATGGCAGATTGCCTGACTTGGTTTACAATCCCAGCTCTGTCAGTGTTCTGTAAACTTGGAACAGTTACTGAACCACCATGAGACTCAGCTTCCTATCTGTAAAGTAGAATTAATAGAAATGCCATCATAGGCTTTTGTAAGGATTAAATGAGAAGCTGCTTGTAAATTTACTAGCACAGTTTCTGGCACATGACAAGTGCCTAATAAAGGTTTATAAATGTAGAAGGGAGGATAAGGAAACAACATTCATGATATATTAACCTGAAAAATGCTGATGTAAGAAATCCTAGAATGTGTAGAATATTTCAATAACTTTTAGTGTATTAAAGATCTTAAGACTTGGGACTTTAAAAAAAAAAAAAAGAGGGCAATCTTCTTATTAGGGTAAAGAGAAAGGATGTAGGGACTGGGAGATATTCTTTAGTAATTTTTAGTATCTAAAATAGCACCAAACAGCATGGAGTTACTGAGATGACGAGAACGTTTGAGCATATGAATTATTCACCATTTTCTCAGTCTGACTGAAGTGAAAAAATATGATAAAAGAATGAAGGAGCTGGTTATAAATGTGTTTTTTGTTTATCTTTCATTTTTTCTTTCCTGTGACTTGGGGACAGTTTGGATTAAATACACACACTGCTGTGTAATGCGATTCCTGGCTAAGTGTTGTTGTTGTCTTGATTTTTTCTAGAGAGATGACACACTTTCCTGCTTTTCAAGACTGATTTTCACACTGATTTAATTACTCTCCAATGAAAAAGGATCCAAATGATCGAAACTCACAAAAACTTTCAAGTTGTTCACCAATTTAATAAGCAAGACTTTACATAAAATAATACTGTGTTTTGTGGCACCTGGGGATCACTTCCTACAAAGTATTCGTGTTTAGCAGATAATTTTGTGTGACTCTGCATGTCGTGATGAAGTTGTTGCTGAGGTAGATCACAGTGTGCCCCAGCAGGCCTGAAAGGATGGACTTTCTGTCCCTGGTTTCCTGCTTTTATTGAGAGGATGTTTGCAGGCTCTCTTGGTGTTTGAAGCTGTACCCAGGCACCCAACTTCACCTGCTCAGTCCTTTATTGGTGCTGCCCAATGGCAAATTTCTCCTCAGAGCAGTTTCCTCACAATTGCCAATTCTGCTTTGGAGGAATTCATGTTCTGTAGATTTATTCTCAACAAATAGTCAGTGTATAGTAGGAATTTATTCACTCAGCTGTTCTTGAGTGAGTTTCGATTGTATGCCTGACAGTGTGCAGATAGATTAAATGAGGATGTTGTAAAATAGGATATTCACCTGTTAAAGGTAAAATGGAGGATCTCAGGTTGGAAAGAGAAGAGGAAGATTGGACTGTTTTGGTTGTTTTTGCTATCAAAATGTAGAGTTAAGAGTTTGCATCATTTTTAGAGTTGAGTAAGGGGTGGATAGGACAGACAACCAGTTATGTTTGCAGAAAACAAACCTCATTTCAATGCAGAAACTATTTCAAAAATGAAGTAGCTCTTAAAATGTCTGTGAAAATATTATAAAACAAGATTAAGCCAGATAGTATCCTCTGTGAATAACAATTCTCTTGTTTGACAGAGAGGGTTCTTTAGAAAACACGATGTGATCTGTGATATATTATGATTGGGTGCTATATTTTGAGAAAGTACATGACTATAAAGTCCTTAGGAACACTTGTCATGATAAAACCATGTACTCCTTGTGATATATATCATGATTATTATGAGAAGTATTTGGAGCTAAAGCAGACAAATCTGAGGCAGATATTCAAAGTGGATATTTACCAAAGAAATGAATTGGAAAGGGAGCCTTGTTCAGGAATTAAGTTATTTTAGGAAGAAATGAACCATATGAGCAGCAGGTATGTTTGCTAATAGAACAGCTCTGTGTTTTAATTAAGCAGCATTTTCCTAAGAACTTAAAGAACAAGGCCAGAAGATGAAAGATAACATACAAAAATCAATTGTATTTCCATATACTACCAATGAATATGTAGAAATTGAAATAAAAAATACAAGATAATTTATAATTGTTCAAAAATTAAATAATTAGAAGTAAATTTAACAAAAATATGTTCAGGAATTACATGCTGAAACCTACAAAACAGTGATGAAAGAAATCATCAAAGGTCTAAATAAATGAAGAGATATACTGTGTTCATGGATTGGAAAACTCAGCATATTAAAGATGCCAGTTCTCTCCAACTTTATGTACTGGTTTAACATAATTTCTTTCAGATGCCCAGCAATATTTTTCTAGATATAGATTAAATTATTCTAATATGTATATATGTAAAAGCACAAGAACTGGAATAGCTAGAGGAGTTTGAAAAGAAAAATAGAATTGGGAGTCAACCCAATTAAAAATTTAATTATTTAACTGTCATAATCAGACTGGGTGATATGTACAAATAGATCAGTAGATCACAGATTATCCAGAAATACACTCATGTAAATATGCCTGACTGACTGTTGTAAAAAGTACAAAATACATTCAATGGAGGAAAGATAGCCATTGGAGCTGAGGCAAAGTGAACATACACAGGCCCTCAACCTAAGACTCACATCATATATAAAAATTAACTAAAAATGAATCACAAACTTAATACTGTAAAATATTTACTTAAAGACCGGGATAAAATCTTCAAGATCTATGGGGTAGGCAAAAAGTTCTTAGGCTTGACACCAAAAGCACAAGCCAGAAAAGTAAAAATCAATAAACTGGATTTCATCAAAAAAAAAAAAAAAAAATTGTTCTGCCAAAGACCTTGTAAAGATGATGAAAAGATAAGCTAAAGAGTGTGTGTATGGAAATATTTGTAAAACATATATCCAACAAAACTTGCATCTGGAATATATAAAGAACACACAAAACTCCACAGTAAAAAAACACAACTAATTAGAGAATATTAAGAGGCATTTAGCTGAAGAAGACATACAGATAGCAAATAAACACATGAAAGTATGTTCAACATCATTAATCATTAGGGAAATGAAAATTAAAAACACAGTGAGATATCATGACACACCTGTCAAAATGGCTTATTAAAAAAGTTGTTTAAAAAGGCCATTAACAGTTCTGTAATGTACTCTTCCTAGGCTACAAGGTAAAAGACTTTGGTAACTTTCGTTTTCATTATGAAAGAAATATGTTATTCCCTACAAAATAGTCCATCTAGGATTTAAAAAAATATATCCATATTCTCACTTTCATAGCTTACTTTGAGTATATAAAATGCATCACAGTTTAATTGTAAGGAATTATGCCTTGCAATCTATAGAAGTATAAAATATTTTGAGATATCTTTAGATGCATATTACAATAAAAATGGAAACTTATGTAGCTGCAATTAGCTCTCATAGGTGTGTCATGAAAAAGCAAAGGGAGAGTTCCACAACATGCACAGCCAAACTAAATAGTTGTCAATTGAATTTAAAATTCCCAGATGGAAACACCCCAAATGGAAGCAATTTTGTTCCTTTTGGAAGCATCGCTTGAGAAATCACTACAGAGCCATCTTGTGAACATGAGAAATCCTATGAATTCTGAAGGCTTTATAGAGGATTTAGCAACAAGGAGAATACATTCAATTTTCTTACTTGGACTGTCATAAATCCAGAGTTTTGTTCAACGGTTCAATGGAGTTCTGTTCCTCATCAAAGAAAATCAACTAATTGTATTCTTTGAGACAGGCTTATAAAAAGCCTCATGGAAAAAGCCTATAAAATCGTCTTTAAAATGTTGAACTTGGCTTCTGAAGATTCTGTATTTTAAGGCTTTAGAGGATGATTTTCTTTGCTGGATAGTGAAATCACTGAAGCAGGCTCAATATACTAATTCTCAGCACAGCAATCTTAAGACAAGGAGGAAAAGTGTTTACTTAAAATTAATTAGGAGATTGAAAAGAGAGGTCTCATTTTTATCTCTACCTATCAAAGTATTCAATTGTTGTCAAAAATACTCAGTATTCATGACTGGAAGAAAATGCTTGACCACAAATATAGCAATGAGAAATTTGAAAAAAAAATTCTGGAAAATCACACCGGTTTGTCTTAAAATTTGTCTATTAAGTAGAAATTTCATGTCTGGCTAAATTCCAGTATCTTTCTTTCAAAAAGTTGGCCCCTGAGTTATCGAAAGGACACAGTTTCACAACATACAAATAGATTTTAATTCCGAATGCATTTTTAATATGAGTCAGCCATTACAATAAGCATTATGCACAGTTTTCTTTTCTTTTCTTTTTTTTTTTTAAGATTTTTTATTTATTTATTCATTTATCCCCCCCTTGCTGCCTGCGCTCCCTGGGTCAGCCAACCACGCCGTGCGGGCGGGCCTGCCCCCACCAGGAGGCCCGGGGAACCGAACCTGGGGCCTCCCATATGGTAAACGGGAGCCCCACTGATTGAGCCACAGCCGCCTCCCCACAGTTTTCTTTTTGACACCATTTTCTGAAGAATATATGCCTGGATCTTTAAGAATAAATTAAAAGCACAGTTTAATATAAAGAAGATGGTCTCCATTATAGAGGAGGACAAGATGGCATATTTTATAACAAAAACAAACAGCTAAGAAGTTTGAGTGTTTTCATACTCAAGTAAGTTTCTGCTATACATAGCCACACTTTCCTTCATAGCGAAATATAAACTTATTTTTTTAGGATTTTAAATTTAATGAAGCCATGCCATAAAATTGAACTTTTGTGGACCTTTGATAATTTTCACCTTATGATTGTATGAAAGGGATGACAGGAATATTAGATTTAAAATAGGTTTTTGGTTAACTAGCAAAGAAATGTTTGTCACTATAGAGATGCCTCTAAGTTTAGGAGGGAAGAAGGTATTATAATATCTACGCTGCCATGTTTCTAAAAAACAAAAGTTTTCTTTTCAAGAGAACCTTAAAACATGGGCAAAAAGAAGACACAATCTAACTCCATGTAATTAAGTCTTTAAAAATTGTAATGACTGCATTTTTAAAAGAATGGCATAATGATATTTTTGAATACCAATGTAACATATTCAATTTCCAGGTTATATCTTTGAAATTGAAGGTACACATGATTGATTAAGCTATTTAATAACAAAGATATGCCATTTTGGGGGACACAGGTCTGAGGGTGGGTCTGGAGACCTGAGTTCCAGATCAAGTTGGTAGGCCTCATATTATAATGGTTTAACATTAAAAAAAAAAAAAAACGAAGAGGAAAACAAGCAGCAATAGTATTATGTGTGTGGTTTCCCATATTCCTAGGTCTTTCCAAGCAGTGTAATTTTCAAATATTGAGGTTTTATCAGTCTTACAGAATGATATATAAAGAAAATATGGCAATTAATAATTCTTCTCACATTTTAGATACACATGTGCTTGTAATTATGGTCTCTATTGCTAAAATACCTTCCTCTAAGGAATCTGAAGGTAGGTTTTATCTGTCTTCTGACAAGCTGACTTTGTTTTCCCAATAATTTACTAGATGGAGGGTAGGGACCAAGAATTACTTATTTTTGTCAGTTCTGTATCTGACATAGTTGGTGCTCGCTAAAGAGTCACTGAATTAATACAAAGGCCACAACCCAATATTGTATAGATGTAATAAAGTGAAATCTATATTTTAAATGAAGACTAAACTTTCCAGAAACAGTTTAACTTCCCTAGCATAGATAGAATATAGATGTATGCATAGTTTAAAATATTGTGATAAATGACATTAAGAGTGTACCATTGTGTAAGCCAAACTCAGCATATAAATGTATTATCTTCCCCCAGTGTGGGACAGACTTCCGGAGATGAGCCTCCCTGGCACTGAGGGATTACTAACAAGTGCTGACTAGTGATGTAGCTGGAAAAAGACCTTGACCAAAAGGAGTAAATATTAAATACAAATGAGTTTTTGTGGCTAAGGATTTCAAAGAGAGTCAGGAGGTCATTCCAGAGGTTATGCTTATGCATGTCTTAGCAGGATCTCATTGATTGCCAAAGTAAACAGTACCTCAAACAACAAGGCTCCTGAGGGGTCTAGAAACATCTAGACCCTAAGGCAGGGCAGACAATCTCAGGAATTCAGCACTCTGTCTGTGGGACTTACCTTGGGATATTTGCCCCCCAAGGTAACAGAGTTAGACTCATATATAATTTCCCTACATGTGGCTCTTATGCCCCTTTTATTTGAACCTATAATTAGCAACATACTTGTTAAATATATGTCCCAGAGATTTAAATCTTCATTCTGTTCATATGCCGGTGGAGCCCTGAATCTCAGTAGAGTTGCAACACCTACTCTCCAGTCCAGGACAACGAACAAAAGGGTGATGATGGACAACCCCACCCCCTAAAAAACAGAGTATCTACAACTGCAAGCAAGACAGTTCCATTCATCTGCTCCATTGGATCTAAGTCCCCTCTCAATCAAAAACAGAGTGGGCATTACTATCCCAAAATCTTCAAGAGTGAGGAATGAACAAACATAAGGGGGGAATGGAGCTATCAACTAAAGTAGACTTATTATAATTCCAGCAATGGAAGAACTTATATCATTGATATAGAGGCAGTGGCCATCAGGGTTCTGAGTGGAGGAAGAAAGAAGAATAGGTGTAACATGGGGGCATTTTGGGTACATTGGAATTATCCTGCATGACATTGTAATGATGGATACAGGCCATTATACATTTTTCAAAACCTATACAATTGTGTGGGGCAAAGTGTAAACTATAATGTAAACTACAGTCCATGGTTAGTAGCAATGCTTCAATATGTGATCATCATTTGTACAAATGTACCACACTAATGAAAGATGTTGTTAATGTGGGGAAGTGTGTGGGGGAGTAGGATAGAGGGGAATACCCCAATATTTTTGCTGTATCATTTATGTATTCTAAGCTTCTTAAAACACACACATACTCTACTATTGTGGAAGGAAGAAACAATATTGCAATGTTTTCTCATAGAAAGGAATAGTTAAGATTGGAATAGTTACCTAGAAAATAAATGCTGTAGAAAGGCAATCTTCATAATTAAAGAGACACTTATACTCAATATTTGCCTCGTTTTTCTTCACACTTACACCTTGTAACATGACAACAAAGAGTGTATTGTATTGTCTATAAAGAAATGTCAGAATTGCAGTGTTTCCTTTTACATATTGACCATTTCATGCAATTCTGATATAAAACTGAAATTTTAGCAATAAAGCAAGTTTAGGTAATGCTTCCAGTAATTCATATAAAACCCACTATGTAATAGTACTACTCAGTCTACTGAAATATATGTTTGCTATTCTGAACTGTCATTGAAATCATGAGAAAAATGATGTAGTTTAGGTATGGTCATATAATCTATCTCTTTATTTCTCCATTTTCTCATAATGGTATTTCTATTTTGGTTTCAGTTCTAGGAATTAAGCTGGATTTCCTAAAGTAGGACAGTTAGCTAATTGGTTTGAAGGTTCCATGTCACTATATAAATTTTAACTTCAAAATTTTATCTGAACACTTCCTTAAGAAAATAAAAGAAGAAAAATATGACCATCAATGCAGCTATAATTTAAAACATATGATCAGAAAAGCATGGTAAGAGAAAATGTAACATAGATAGCAAATTTACAATTGAATATCACTGCTCTTTTCTATGCTGAATAATGATTTTCTAATAGAAACTCAATGGAATATTTCACGTAATTCCTTTAAAAATTACAAACCTGATGGCTGTATTTAAATTATTTTGGCTCTATGAGTTTCAATACAGCTTTAGTTTCTACATGTGCCCTGTTAAGTGTAGTAGCTGGTAGCCACATTGGCTATTGAATACTTGATATGTGGCTAGCTGAACTGATGAGCTAAAATTTTTTATTTAATTTTAATGATAAACACATCTTAGTTGTTTGTTTGAAATGCCTTTGTTTGGTGAGAATACATTTTATCCTAACCATTGAAAATATAGCATTCAAATTGAGATGTACTGTACCTATAAAATACATATCATATTTTGAATACTAAGAATTAAAAAATATAAACAGTCATTAATATATTTCAATTTGATTACCTGTAGAAATAATTTCCATATATTTTTACTTTTCAATGCAACTAACACAATTACATATATGGCTCACTTTATATTTCTCTTGGATAGTTCTGTTCTAAAATAATAGGCAAAATGTAGAAATGTTTCACAGTCTCAGATGGTTTACAAACTATTCAATTTTAGGGTGAGGCAGGATAGTGTACTTTACAGAATAAGTAACAGGAAAGGAGCCTTTCAAATTCAAGGCTGCCACTAAATAGTATGTGCTAGCTACATAACTGAGAGAAATAATAGGATTTTAAGTGCACCTATGACATACATGAGAAATACTGTTTCTTGTTTTTCTAATGAAAGTTGAAATTGCACACAAATATCACACATTCACACTCATACACACACAGAGGCACACGTGCATTTAAACCATGTTCCAACTGTTTTTTTAATGAGTAAGCAAAGAACTTCCTGTTTTTATTTTCTAGAAATCTAACAAGAAAAATATTCAGCTAAATTTTAAAAGTTCAGAATGGATTTACAATAAAATAGTCAACCTAAAATATCAGCCCTTTTATGTAGGTCCAAGGAGGCCAATTGTTCCCATTAAAACAGCAGAATTGTACAACTGATATTTTTACCTACATTTGATGGCACAGAAATATAAAAGTCATACAACTTCAGCTAAGAGCCTCTTTCCCCTCCAGAATAGAATTCATAAATTACTTCTTCGATTTTGTATTTTTTATTTCAAAAATGCGTGGGAGAGAGTGTAAACTACAATGTAAAGTATAATTGTTGCTTAGTGGCAATGCTCCAAGAAGTGTTCATCAATTGTGACAAATGTACCACACTAATGAAGGATGTTGTTGATGTGGGAAAATGTATGAGGGCTAGGGAGCAGGGCATATGGGAACCCCCTATATTTTGTGTAACTATGTAATCTAAGTTTCTTTTAAAAAATTTTAAAGGTATATTTAAAAAATCATGTTATACTTTGAAATATCTCTACAACTACTCTGATAACGACAACACTTTTAAAACAATTCTTAGAGGAAACAAAATATCTTAAAATAATATTGTGGTATGTTAGACTGCTTAAAGAAGCTTAGCAAAGATGAAAAATAATGTACAAGAATTATAGTCTTTTGTTTATAGCAACAGCCCAAATAAAATATTTTCATTAATTATATTCTTGCTTCCTATAATTTATTAGCAAAGATGAATTAAAAGAAGCAGAAATACACCATTTTTTTGGTTTTCTGTTGTAGCTGCTAGCTAATGCATTCATGACTATAAAGGTGAAACAAAATATGATTATGCTCACAAAGTATAGAATGGAAAATAATTTCTCTTTAAAGTGTTTCTCTGTACTTGCTTTCAAGTCGAGGCAAAAAATTCACAGCAGTTTAAGGATGCTGAAAGATTATGGGGCCCACTAAAATAAAATTGTGATTAATTTTCCCTATTACACTCCTAAAGTGCTAACTGTCATAAGTATGTTATTTTATTACCAAGTTAACATTCTAAAGAAAGCATTGCACAAATACAGCACTTGACAGATTCATTTACAGATTAGTCATGGTAGTCTTTAGATAGACAGAACATCTTATTTTCACTCTTTAACTTGCAACCTTAAAAATAAAAACATACATAAGGGAATATGTAATTTATGACAGCTGGCCAGGCACTTAACTTTGGAAAGGAGAACTTCGGATTTTGGGGTAACCTAAAATTATTTTCAGTGATTACAAACATAATCTAAAAAGATCACTTCTTGTCCCACACTGACAAGTTATTCAGCTTTTTTGGAACTGTAGTTTTGTCACCTTATTGTGCCAAAACTCAAACCCAAGTTCAACTTCTTAAGATGATAATAAAAGAACATGTTCAAGTCTGAATTTTGGCCCTGTTTAGATAACTTCTGTGCTTACAGCATACTTGAGAAAGCTATAAGGAGATATGGGCACAAGAACCTGAGATGAGGAACTATCTCTTTCTCCCTAATTTGACATTAAATTTAATAAACTCTTTAGGATGAGTCAAGCTACCAGTCACATGGACACTTAAAAAAATGATTGGTTGAGGTGATAACCCAACCATCAGAGCAATGTCCAAAAGGAGGAGAAACAGGAGAGAGCTTCTGTTCACAGGCGATGGCAGTACTGTGAAAGCTCCCAGAATCAGCACTAAAGAGCACAACTCCCTGGGTTTATTATATTGTGGACATAGTATGTTTCTTCTCCCCTTCTGAAATCATATCAAGGTATTGTGGAGTTTGCTTAACAAATGAGGATTCACACTAGAAGATGGAAGACCTCAGTAAAAATTTAGAATTAGAAGACCAGAACAGAGAGTGGCCATTTTGGAATTATTCTTTTATCAAAAGTTATCCAAGTCTATTACTGATTTTCCATTCCTTTCTCAAACAGCAATTTCAATTCAAAAACTACTTGTTTTCAACAAACTTATTAGCTCTGTTTATCTGGTATACATGGACTAATTAATCAAAATCCTGTTTTAAATCCTTCATTGAACATAATAAAGAAAAAATTTTTAGTTTTGATTTGAAGCATCATCATTCTCAAAAAAATATTTAATGAAAAAAACTATTGACTTAAATTCGTTTTTCTGTGGCTAAAAAAATAGTCTAAATACTTTATTCATAAAGAATTCTAGATTGACCCTCCATAGTATACCAAATCATGGAGGATTTGTGGTAACTGGCCTCTTTCCTTGCAGGGCCAATAGAATGCATCTGGCAAAACTACTAGCTGGAATTACTGGAGCAATGTGCTACTGTGAAAGAATTTCTCTCTGTGATGCTAACTGGCTGGCTCAAGTTTTGAAACATAACCCTGGTTCATTAGCACCATACTTTAGTCAACCTAAATAATGAATCAAATACCCGTTGATGTCGGTTGAGGGGCACAAGATAGGATAAGAAGGAGATTGAGGGCAATAGTTATATACATCATCAAGATATCATGATATACAGTGAAAATTTAGTTTGTCTGTTAATACGCTGCTTTACAGGTTGAAAATAATCGATCACAGCTATTATAAAACTGCACCCAAATTTTTACAATATCTGAACATCTGCAAATGTAGAGCTCTCTGGTGTGACCCAAATTTAAATGAGTGGAAGTTCATCTAACATAAGTTTATCAGTAAACTAGAAGAAACAATTTATAGGTAATAACCTACCAAAAATGTGAAGATTAGGTAAAAATTAAGTAAAATTATTCATAACTGTTTCCAGTTTCAACCTTCTCTTTGGAGAGCCCCAAAACAGGCTTCTCGAAGATCAACTTAATACATGTAAGAAATGTTATCTGCTACCATATAGATGTATCTTTCCCTCAAAGGACATACTGATCAAAAATATATCTCAGACATTCATTTTCATAATGGTTTTTGAAACATTGACTCCATGAAGTATGGGAAAGGGAGTCTATTGTAAAGGAAGTTTTCTAGGAAAAAGGCACTTCACTGTGAAAACTGGACTTAAATACATAAAAGTTGAGAAGACTAGAATAGACTCAAAAGTCAGCATTCACTTTCGTATTTATGAATACAGAGCAGATGCCAGTTTAGGGAAAGTAGCTGACAACATTACAAATAAAACCAAACAACTACATTAACTATATTCTTAGCAAAACAGTAATTTATGGCATTTCTCCAAAAACCAACATAGTTCCAAGTTCAACAGTAAAAAGTAAAAAAAGTCACCAGCAGTTGCTACTTTAGAGCCAAGACACTGTTTTCAACAGAATTTCATGTCTACAGTTTGCTTCCCTGTTTCAGAGCATGAATTGCTTTTCAGATGAAAAACTTGGGGTGAGGTTGGGGAAAGAAGGAATACCCAGGACAGAAAAATATTGGGAAGTAACAAGAGATGCATTTCTCTGGTCAGACAACTGAGTGAGGAGGTAGTTATTCTAAGAACTTCAAATAGAGAATATTGTACTGATCTACTGAGAGTTGGGGAAGTAGCAGGAACTTCTCTGTGAGACTGAAGATAGCAACAGGGATATTTCTTCAGGGAAGTCAGAACCAGACGTCAGTACAGCTGGAAAGTGGCTCTTTTCTGATGACAGAATTTATAAGTATCTTGTTACATTACAACTCACGACAACCCCATACAGCCTTGAGTCCCATCATGACTACTGTTGAGATTTTTCATCCGGTACTGACGTATTTCTCTTACCAGTGTATAAAAGGTATCTTCAATACCCTGTCTTGTCTTGGCTGAGGTTTTAGTCAGTGAATCCCATAACTCCTGGCCAGTTCATGAGCTTGTTTTGTGTCAACTGTCCTTGGTGGCAAATCACACTTGTTTCCTACCAGCACCATAGGTACATCATCTGGATCTTGACTATCTGAGAATGATTTGCTATTATTGATGGCAAACACACAAAGGAAACCTTCACCTGTCCTCATGTATTGGTCTCTCATCGCACTGTACTCCTCTTGTTTGGCTGTCTCCAGTATGTCCAGAAAACGGGTTTCACCATCTATAACCACCTGTTTTCCATAAGAATCCTCTATGGTGGGATCATACTCATCTACAAAGTGGTTCTGAATTAGCTGACTTGTCTGCACTTTTACCAACACCACCTGCTCTGACCATCACCAGTTTGTACTCAGTCATTTTACACCAGGAAGAATCTCAAGCTCTGCTGCCTCCACTTCGGCCGGGTTCAGGACTACAACCCAGAAAAATGCTGGAAACCCCGGAATTGCCATGAACTGCCTCCACCAGGCAGAAATTCTTTCTGACTTTTGAAAATCTCAGTTCTAACTTTAAGATCTCCAAATGATTGGATGAGGAGACTCCCCTCACTGCTGAAGCCAATCTCCTTTATTGATTGTAGATACAATCTGCTATAGATGCAATAACTGCATCTATGAAATGCCCTCACAGTAACAATCAGGCCAGTGCTTCCTTCACCAAACAACTGGACACCATAACCTAGCCAAGGTAACACATGAAATTTATCACCACAGCTCTCAAGCAGGCCGCCTTCATTTGAATAAAACTTAATAGAAGGAATTCTATATGCGAGGCCCAAATTAGGATATCTTTTTTCTTTCCTACAGTATGTTTTCCTAAAAGATAATCCTGGTGCTCTCATTTATTTACTTTTGCTGCTATTTTTTATGGGTTTAACAATACTGTTCTTGAGCCATTATTGCCACCATTTACTTATTAAAGTATTATTTATGTGAGTTACATAAAGTTAAGCAAAGCACAAATAATTTAAACAAGTATTGTCTGTAGGCCCACTACTCAGAGCAAGCGTTGTATTGACATGCCTTGTGCTTTTATGTTTTTTTTTTAACCATACATATACAATTACGGTCATATCATCCACACATTTCTGCATTTCTACTTTCATTTAACAGAATGCAACAAACTCCACATTGTTAAATACTTTAATATATTTGCAGTCACTGTTCTTAACTATAATAGAATATTACTTTGATTGAATGCATAATACTTCATTTAACTGCATATATTTTTCTATTATACATAATAATTTGGTGTTCATTCTTAGAAACCTCTTTGTGCATCACTGATTAGTGTGTTGAGATAATTTTCTAAAACAGAATTGCAGCGTAAGGGTGGAGCTATTTAAAATGCTTATAATATATATTGTATTAAAGTTCATTAGAAGGTTATGCTAATTCATATTTACATTGAAGTTTATAAAATTGCTATTTAACAATCTTCCCCAATACTCAACAATTTTCTAAATTTTTATATGGTTGTTAATATTTCATCCTTGAAAATTGTTCATATCATTTGTTAATTTTTAATTAAGAATTGTATTTAATTTCACATTTTATACCATGTTTTATGTACCTTTAATCATGTTCCTATTTGAGATTAAAAACAAGTTTCTTAAAGAAATGAGCCCAACTTTGATATGACAGAATAAGTACAAATAAAACAAAAAAAGGAAAATAAAGCAACATAAAATTATCTGTATAACTTCTTATTTCTTATGGTAGTATTTTGATTTTGGGGAGATATAGCACAATCTCCCTTTCTCCCCATAGTTCATTGCATCTTTTAATATCAGAAGTAGAAGGGACTTGTGACAAGTTTAATTTGATGTGAGAGCAGCAAGCCCTCCCTGAAATATAATTTTTAAACTGATGAAAATATTCAATGTTTATACTATAACTGTACAAAAGACTTATGTTAAATATGTGGGTCTCTGTAGAGGATCCTTTAGATATATAATATATGTATGCATAGTTGCATATATAATTAAAACAAGAATTTACTGACAAAATATTTTTAAAATATTACCTAAGGAAGATATTTTATTGATGATATCTATCCTCTTCTTTAGAATGTCTGTATTTTCCATGTCCTAAAATGGATTAAATCCTTTAACAAAAGTCTTTGTGTCTTTTTACTACATTGATATTCTTTTCCGACTATTGTTTTCTATGTGTGAAGACATGACGTGAATTACTCAACACTTCTGAGAATCAGGACACTGAATAGAAAGAGTAGCTGAGAGGACTGCAGTGTGCTTGGAGTGCAGTGTACGTGGATCTGTAATTTAGTACAACTGGCTTCAAAACCCAGCACCACTGCAGGAAACCACTATCCTATGAAAATCTTGTGGACATAAATGGAACTGAAATCAATTGGAAAACCTTGAATTGGGGAGCCAATCTTCCAGAAAATTCCAAATTAAATGGAAAATTATTCTGGCTTATCATGGAGAAAGCTTCACACCTTAGGAAATTGCCCTGAAGAAGTAACTTCTTTCTACAGTGATAAAGGTTCCAGTGTGTCTGTAATACTGTACAAGTGCCATTATAACCATAAATTACTATCAAAATATGGGTTATGTACTATAATCATGGAAAAATAAGAAATAAGCAAAAGGCTAGCTTGAATAAATAAGCTTAATTGCATATCACCTAAAATATGAAAGCAGAGAAATAGGAGTCCTTCCATTTTTAATTTCAGAAATAATCCCATCACATTTTGTTTGGTTGCTTGATTTTTTTTTTTTTTTTTTTTTTTTTTTAATTTTAGGTTCCTTTGAAACCCCAGGCATGTATTCATGCATAAATGGGAGACAGGGCCATGGCTATGTATCTTTCAAAGTTTTGAGCATATAGAAACTGGGTAAAAATACATGAATTGACTGGCTTTGTAACGAGAAAGTATGGTGTATAATTCATAAAAAAGAGCAACTTAAGTATTTGTGATTATCAATTTGCAAATTGCAAAATCTTGAATATCACCTCCTCTCTGAAGCCCTCATTGGCCCTATTAAACAGAGTCTCCTACTACTTGTTTTACTCTATTTCCATTTCTGATTCATATCTTCATCATGACATATACAGTCTTACAAGTATTTTTTAATATTCCATCTAGTAGTATATCAAGATGTTGGGAGCAGATCACTTTGGCTGCAGGTAATAAGGGAATGTATTGTCTCTAGAGAACTAAAATGACATATCTGACTAAAATTCAGTCTGCTTTTTAATCCTCACCATATAGTGTTAATTTAGATAAAGTTAGTGATAAAGTATTTCTTTGGGGATGGCCACACGCACCATGAAGCAACATATACTCTCTGTCTTCCCCCTCTCCCACTCCCTGTTTGGAACAACACTCATGGTTCTCTTCCCCTCTCCTTCGTCTGTCCGTCCGCCCATCCATCCATCCATCCACCCATCCATCCATCCATCCATCCATCATCTGTCTGTCCATCTTTTTGCATGTATTTTTTGAGAATGTATAATTCATTTTTATATAGCTGGACAACATAGAAGATATTCAGGAAAAAGTATTAATATAATGAATATTGCAGATACAATAACTCGAAAGTGGAGAGGAGTAAGTTGAGTTTCTTCCTAGATAGATATGTGAAAATATTTTCTGTATGAAATCAGAGAAAACAACACATAACAGCAAATAACTTATGGAAATGTTCTATTAAGTTACTTTCCAAGCTGTCATGAAAGAAGAAGCAAGAACTCAATGAACTTGAATAAGAAGCCTTGAGTCTCACATCTGTCCACGTGTTTGTGCAACCACCTTGGATGAATATCAAAATAATAACTTTTCTTTAGATTTACAAATCTCACAAAAGTGCCTGCTATTGGAATAATCAAACCCAGAAAATTCGGAAATGGATATTTAAATGTAGATTTTGGCTTCTCATCATGAAGTGGAGGTGACCTTATACTGAGTTGGAATTGATGATGATTTGACAACAGTAAACCAAACACAATAGATCTGTCTCAGGAAAGATAACTTGACAAAATCCACAAAGAAGTCAAAAGGTTAAGTGGATAAACTTCTTTTAAATAATGAACAAAAAAGGATTAAATTCTGCCAAAGTAGTAATATTTAGGATGAAGTAAATATCTAATTAAATACTGGAGGAGTAAAAAAGAGTTGGAAGATGGCATCAAAAGACATGCTGAAGGGGTAAAATTCTCGTAAATAAGGAATAAAATTAATATACAAATATGGTAAATAAATTATCAAACTTGAAGAACTTGTGGTTTAGACATTAAATAATTTAGATGTCATTTTATCCCAGAAACAAGGTTTGGTATGAAGTAATAAATTGTTTAAAAATGATGGGTTGAGTGTTGAGAATTTCATGCAGAAAGGAATATGTAGGAGAGAGTTTTGTCTTTTATATAAAGTAGAAAGGTACTTGGTAGCATTGCAAATGTAGATTGAAAGGGGAAAATATTTATTTTGATGTGTAGTCCCCTACAATAAATTAAAGTAGAAATGATATTTAAGGGCATAAAATTTTCTGCACTGAAAATAAAAGATTGCTTAAAAGGAATTTCACTTGCAGCTATTAAAATTATATTCTGTTTCTATATGTTATATACATTATATATTTAAAACATTGTATTATAATAAATATTATAATATGTTATAATTTATTTACCATATCATTAGTTGAAATTTATATAATATATAAATTACTATGAATGTATAATTTATGACTGGATTTTTCTATATTCACCTTAATAGCCTAGAATATATTTATAAAATTGTAACTAAATCAGAATTGAGTATTTCATGTGAAATAAATAGTTAATGGCATTTAAGTCAAAGCAAACATAATCTGTTTGCTAACTTGTAATCTCCATGGGACAAGACCTACGTCTTCTTTCACTGCCTTATCCTGATCTTCTAAAGATTGAAAGGGTACGTAAAAATGAAAAGCCACCATTGGACATACAGCAATGTGCAAGAGAAAAAGTAATATGGTGTCAGTAAAGAAATGAATTATGATTTTAAAGGATCTATTGTTTGGACACTTATCATTAGAAGGATATATAAAATATTTGGTTGTTGAAACTTAAAGAATTACATAGCATGGTGAAACAGCCATAGAAGAAAACTTCCCTGGAACTTGACAGTCTTGCTGTTGAATTTTCTAAGACTTTGAAGCATGAGATTTCAGTAGATTGTGGGAAAAATGACTAGAACACTATGAAATCACCCCTTTTCATTTTTAGCACATACTTTAAGAATTTGGCTCTCTTTGCTCTAATGCTATTATATGTATTTTTTTTCTACTTTGATTTTTCTTTTTCCAGATATTTATTTTGCAATTTATTTAGATTCCTTAAATGCTGCTTTCAAAGCAATCACACAATCTTTTCCTGTTTTGTTATTTTTACTTAGTATTAGTTACTATAGGAAAATGTCTGGCATGTAATATAAAATAATACAACTTGAAAAAGTAGTAACATGATATCTAGAAAAATCCTAGTACTTATTAGAAATGGCATATATATATTTTACTTTCTGTTTTTTTTTCTACTTTTCTTCTCTGACTCCCAGCTTCTTAGTATTCCCATGTGTATGTTGTGTCTGTTTAGACTTTTGCGTTGAGACTTAATCCTACCAAATACTTTTTGGGTTGAAAATCATGCTATCAATTTTTATCCCAGTGTGATTTTAGGTATGAGTCCTTTTAAGATTTAATTCTGATTTCCTAAGCTGATATCTCATCTTCTGTCTTTTCAATCTGGTGTGTGTGTATCAGACATTTATCACATAGCAGTTAAATTAAGTTTCATGTCCTTCTAGGTCTTCTAGAAGAGGAAGACATTTCTATGTGATATTTCCCAAAACACAAGCTGTAACGACCTGGTCCCTACTCTCCATGTTTCACTCTTATTAATATTTATGTTTCAGTTGTCCAAAAATATAATTTTTGTGTATTGTGTAGCCCACAGGATATAGAAAATGCTTTCTTATATGAACCATAAAGATTTTCCATTGAAAGGATACCCCCCTACCTCCTCAAGAGGGGTGCTACATTCATTGCAATTGATGAACACATTTTGGAGCATTGCCACTAAGCATGGATTATACTTGACATTGTAGTTTACACTCTCTCCTACTCAATTCTGTAGGTATGGCAGGATATATAATGGCATGTATCTGTTGTTGCAGTGTCATTCAGGGCAATTCCAAGTCCTGAAAATGCCCCCATATAATTGCAATGAATGTACCACAGTAATGAAAGAAGTTGTTATTGTGGTGAAAAGTGAGAGGTGTGGGGATTAGGGCATATGGGATCCCTCATATTTTTGTATGTAGCATTGTATGTAATCTAAGTATCTTTTAAAAATAAATAAAATATTTTTTTAAAAAAGTGGTGCTGTCCTTTTGTTGCTATAAACATGACTCTCTTAACTTCTCCTTTAAGGCTTTGGAGTTCCAGCTATACAATTCTAATTGTCCTATTGCTCTACTTTTCTCTATTCTCGCTGATATTCTTGATACTTTCATTAGCCAATCTTAGCCTTATTATATCTATTATTATCAGTGCCCAATCTCACTAATCTCCAAAGCAGTTGCCTATCTAGAAGACAAATAGCAACTAATAGAGCATGGTTACCATGTAAATATCTTTTATAAATGTTGGATAAAATAAAGCCCTATAGATTTTGAATAATGTGTTAGGTTTCACACTTCAAGAAATAAATTCAATGCTTCCCATTATGTGAATATTGTTAAAATGGGCACTTTGTGCAGATTTCAGGTACAGACATGTGGGATAACAGCACAGGTGTGGATGCACATGAACAAATACGTTTCTAATTAAATTCTAATTAAAATTGGTATGGGGGTGAGGAAGAGATTAATTTACTAACAGATAGTTTTAATAACATGATAAATCTAAAATTAAATAGCAGGTTGCAAGGATTTGTAGAGATTATCAAATATATTTTAAGCCATCAGTTTATATTAGGCAATACTGGATATTTTAATTTTTATTCAACTTTACTCAGTAAAAGGTATGAGTACCAAAAGAGTAATGTTTAAAATCAAGGTGGCTTTCTGGTTCTGATCAATTTATTTTATAGCATATTTCTAGAGGAATTCAGGCATCTTTGTTATTAATCTATACTTATATTTACTGTGAACATTGTAGGTCCAAAAATTACTTTTTGAAAATGACCTGAATCTTACATTAAAGGATCCTACATAAAAGAAATTAGTTTATTTAGGCACCCCATATATTGTGTGGACATACCCCCAAATAAGGACTCCTACTAACATTTACTGAACATCTATTTTTTTGTTCAATGCCCTTTAAGGTTTGATCTATGAGGCAGATGGAATTAGCCCCATTTTAGAGATGGGAAATTTGAAGTTGAAAGAGAAAAGAGTAGTGCCTCAAGACCATGTAAAAGAGCTGGAATTTGAATCCAAGTTTTTTTCTGAGTTTACAACCCCTGATCCTTTCCAGTATCACAACAGTTTTATCATATAACAGCCAACATATAAATGGTACTTTAAGGTTTTCCTAATATTTTGCATATAGAGCATTCATTTGGTTTCCATTAAAATCTTCAACATACACAGGTCTGATCATATCTTTAATTTCTCTATGAAGAAACTAAGAGTGGAAAATGTGAATCCCATTTATGTTTTTTTTCATTTTCAACTTGTAGTTTTTTATTTGTAAATAATTTTTAATAATGTTTTTATTTTAGAATAGTTTTAGATTTACAGAAAAATATGAAGATAGAATAGATAGTTCCCATACACCCCAAACCCAATTTCTTCTATTTTAACAATTCCTATTAGTATGTACATTTGTTATAATTAATTTTATAACCAATATTAATATATTAATAATCTATTTCCCTAATGTCCTTTTTCTTTTCTAGGATTCAATCCAGAATACCATATTACATTTAGTCATCATATCTCCTTAGACTCCTCTTGGCATTGACATTTTCTCAGACTTTCTTTGTTTTTGGAGAAATTGAAAGTTAAATATATAGACCTAAACACTTAAAATATATAGAAAATGGATAAAATTATGAAAATATGTTATTTTTATTCCCATAAACATACATTGTATAATAAAGAGTTTCCAAAGTATAACAGTTACACCATAGATTACATTTATTAACAGTGAATCACCCTTTGGAAATTTACTCCTTTTTACTCTCTTTCAAATCTATGAGACAGTGAAGGAGAATGTCAGTTTAATGTTAATCTGTTTTTTACAACCGACACCAACTTTTTTCACACCACTGGAAAGCTTCAGGCTCAGATGTTGATGACTATAGCTACCTGATGAAAATAACATTGTTTCTACCATTTTTATTTTTAGGGATGTGTCTAATTTTTTGTTAGCAACACTAGCCTTTAAATTAAAAAATGAAATAAGATTACATGTTAAGCATCTATTTTAAAATTAAAATGTGAGCCAAATAAAAACATTTAGTTAATAAATAATACAGTTGATAAACAAAAATAGCAAATATGTGAATGGCATATGTTTGAGAAATATTAATTTAACATAAAAGGCCAGAAACAACATATTAGCAGGGTTGACTTCAATTGTGTGGAGACATGGGTAAATATGTTTTGCTCAGTGTCTGGCTAAATAAAAAACTTAATTAAAAGAAATGATTACAAATTCTTGGGTCTATATGAGCTATGGTGACTTATTGAGGGATTTTTAGAATAATGGGGATAAAAGAAGTACTTATGTATTTGTTTATTGTCCCATTAGTGCAAATGAAAAGTACTCATAGTGTTCAGGAACCATTTCTTCCATTTCAGGACCAAGGACCATATTTTCCTGTTCTCTATTGAAAATAAGGCATTGTCCCTTTGAATTTCATGTAACCCATCCCCAGAAAAAGGCAGATACTCTATTACTCTCAATCTCTTAGTTCCTCAGAACCTGTTTGTTTTGACATCATATAGATTTTCTTGTTTTTTCATTTCCTTAACCCCACTTATTTAATGCTGGTGACATCATTACTCATGATGCTGTAGCATCCATTATGCCATCCATGAATACTGGCTTCCACTGACTTTTTCAAAGTTCGTTACCTGCTTTGTTTTTGATGACCACAAAGACAAATCTTACCCAGAACTTACAGGGAGATGTAAAAGATCATTTTTCCTTCATCATGTTAGATATACCCTTTGGAATTTCATAGTATGAACGTAGAATAACTTCCAACCAGTTCTTCTCTGTAACTTTTTGAGCTGCAGTCCCTGCATTCTTAACATGTGATCTCTTTGAATGGTGTCCGCACCCATGCTTTCTATACATCTGCCACCAGCAGGGATGATGGGTGAGAAATCCATTGTCAGAGTGAGAAAAGTGGTCCCATTCCCCCACGTTATTATTTCTCCATAATGGCTTAAGACCAAGCTGTTAAAACCTAAGTTCACCATTGCATTAATCAGAAATTATTAATTATAGAGCAAGGCTTTGGAAAGCCCTCAGAGAAGACAGATTTAGCCACTCAGGAAGGTTGCCCTGGAGAACCATCTAACCGCGCTTCAGTGCTTTCATGTGTGGTGCACGTGGGGTTGCAAGTGGAGGGGAGCACACAACAGTTCCAGGAAGTCTGCTGCCTCACATATTCCCTTCAGGTGCTATGGACCTCTGAGGTGTCACAGATGTGGGAACATGGGTAAGCAAGAGCCTATACATAGTCCCATAGAACTGACTCAAGCTTAAGGATGGTGATGGATCAGTAGGCAAGAGCCATGAACTTGATGTGAGTGGCAATCTAAAATTAGGATATCAGCAGTGCTTTGGTGTCTCCATCAGGCTAGTGATTCATCAGGCTGCCCTATTAGAACCACGAAGTTCCTGTAGGCATATTCTACTGCCTCTGCCTAGCTCCCCCGATGCATCTGATTGACTCCCTGTGAGAGGTTAAAGGATCAGCGTTCCCTGAAGTGGAAAAAGGTGGCCTGAGGTCCAGCCTGGGGATGCCCTGCCTAGATGGCACCTTTTGCTATCTTTGGCTACCACTTGCTAGAGATAGGCTGAGCAAATTTTGAGCAAAGCATTCCAAAGCTGGGGATGCTGCTGTGGATGGACCTTGGTGGAGGGGTCAGCACTTGTCTGGGCTTAATGGGAGTAACTTTCCCTACAGATTATGGCATGAATGTTTCCCACTGTAAAAACCCCTTGGTACATAATGCTTAATGGTTGTAGGGAAAATAATCCACCTTACAAATATCCCATAATTGAACAATTTTGAAAATATTTGGTAATTTGATATATTAAAAATAGCAACTTTTCAAATCATGAATTGAACATTTATATATGTTATTAATATTTATTTCTGAGAAATTTATATGCAAGCAATTTGTATTTTTTGTTAGTTTGTAGTAGTAATGTGTTTGTTACTGAAGACTAAGAGTGCTTCATGAAATTAGCATATTAGTCCATTATCTTTGATATCTAAGTATTTTCTCAGTTTGTTGTTTGCCTTAAAATTACCATAGATTTGACACAGTTTTTGTAAAATACTCCTTGTATTAGTCAGGGTTCTCTAGGGAAACAGAATCAACAGGAGATATTTGTAAATAGTATGAGATTTTATAAAATTCTTTCATGTGAATGTGGGGATGCACAAGTCCAGATTATGCAGGCAAGCTGCAAACCA
Source organism: Tolypeutes matacus (assembly GCA_026826555.1). Lineage (NCBI taxonomy): Eukaryota > Metazoa > Chordata > Mammalia > Cingulata > Chlamyphoridae > Tolypeutes > Tolypeutes matacus. The sequence goes on from JAKSZT010037812.1 coordinate 7,894,150, forward strand.
GGGGCTCCTATGAAAGTCTGATGAAGGTCCTTGATGAGTTCCCAGGAGATGTTGGCAGTCCAAAGGTGGCTGGGAAATTCTCTCTGAATGCTTAAATCACTTCCCCTTTTAAGGCATTCAACTGATTGGATAAAATGTCACTCATTCCTGACAGTAATCTCCCTGGTTAATTGTTATTGTAATTAGCCATCTGTGCAGTAAACTCACTGATGACTAAAGTTCATAAATATCCTTGTATTACCATTAGCTCAGTGCTTGCTTGACCAAACAACTGGGAAAAATTATCTGGCAGAGTTGACATGTTAACTTCACCATTACAGTCCACCCCTTGTCAACTTGGTAACCATACACATCACCTTAAACCATACTCATTCTCTAAATAAAAACAATAACAGACAAGCATATATATATTTCCACCTAACAATATTCAACTGTCCTGCATACAACCAGAAATGCATTAATTTTCTACAGAATAGGGTCCAAGTCCTTGGGTAATAAAAATTCTTAAACTTGACATCATTAAATATTATGACATGAAACTAATAGAACTTGCCATATGATAAGGTAAAAAATTAGTTAAGAAAACAAAGATATTCGTTATATGAACATATACAATCATACTCATAACAAAACAAGGAAGAAAGATTCATGACCATGACAGTCCTCATTTCTGTAACTGGTCATGTTGTTGAGGTTCATATTTATCACTACCTTCTTCCACTACCTATTCCATGTTCCCATTACCCTCAGCAAGCAACTCAGCTGGCTGTGGTTATTTGCCTCATGGGGTGACCCAAACTTTCATTCCTGAAGATTCTTGGGCATTGTTAGTCCTGCTTGGATTGGATTGTTGTAATTTTCCATTGACTTTAATCACAGGGCATGGTAGTACTAAGAGATTCCCTAGAGGATCTTCTGTGTTCCAGGCAAACTCTTCTTTACACCCATTATGTTGATACAGTCCAATTTCCCCTTGATCATCAGGATCAATTACCCCAGCCAGTACAGGAATTCCCTTCTTTGCCTGTTGATTCAGAGGTAAGAGGAGACCAAAGTGACCAGGTGGCACTCTTAATTTCCAGCTCAATGGAATTGTTGATGTGTTCCCTGGTGGTAGCACTCCTCCTTTTGGAACTAAGACCTGTAGACTAGCAGAGCTTAAGGTTGCAGGGACAGGAAGCAAAAGTTTTCCTAGTGGATCAATAAGGGTAATAATGAGTGGTACCACTCCCATTTCCACCCCTTGATTCCTGGACCCATGAATCCTGGCTGTGGGAGAAACAACATCATAGAGTGGACACTGATTTAAAGCTTACATAGCATCCTGAAGAACACTGCCCCAACCCTGAAAGGTATTGCCACCTAGCTGGTGCATAGTAGAGCCATTGAGTCTTCAAAAGGCCATTCCACGAGTCTATCAATCCAGCTGCTTCAGGATGCTGGGGAACATGGTAAGACCAGTGAATTCCATGGGCATGTGCCCATTGCCACACCTCAATTTCTGTGAAATGGGTTCCTTGATCAGAAGCAATGCTGTGTGGAATGCCATGGTCACAGATAAGACATTTGGTAAGTCCACAGATGGTAGTTTTGGAAGAAGCAATGCAGGTAGGAAATGCAAACCCATATCTGGAGTATGTGTCTATTCCAGTTAAAACAAATCTCTGTCCCTTCCATGGTGGAAGTGGTCCAATGTAGTCAACATGCCACTAAGTAGCAGGCTGACACCTTGTGGAATGTTGCCATATTGCATGCTGAGTGTGCGTCTCTGCTGCTGGCAGATTGGGCACTCAGCAGTGGCTGTTGCCAAGACAGACTTGGTGAGGGTAAGTCCATGTTGCTAAGCCGATGCATAAACTCCATCCCTACCTCCATGGCCACTTTGTTCATGAATCCATTGGGCAATACAGGAGTAGCTGGGGGAAAAGGCTGAGCATTAGCCACTGTAGCAGTTTGATATTGTTTATGAATTCCAAAAATAGATATTGGATTTTGTTTATAAACTGGTCTGTTCCTCTGGGCATGATTAAATTATGATTAGGGCTTTGATTGGGCCACATCAGGACATTGAGTACCTGCCCCTTGGTGGGCGGGGGCTCACAGAGAAACCATGCCACAGAGAAGGGAGGTTGGAGTTTTGATCATGGAGCCTGGGAAGTAAACACACAGAGAAGCAGATCTGTGAGGAAGGAGAGAAGACTCCATTAAACACAGGCAGAGTCCTCGGGAAGAGAGACAAGCCATTCACCTGATAATATACAGTTGGCCTTGTGGAGAAAGAAGAGCAGCTGAGCCCAAAGAGAAATGAGCTGTGGGAAGGGAGGAACCCAGGAGCCTGAACCCTTGCAGACATCAGCAGCCATCTTGTTCCAATACATGGCAACAGACTTTGTTGAGGGAAGTACCTTATGCTTTACGGCCTGGTAACTGTAAGCTTCTACCCCAAGTAAAAACCATTTATAAAAGCCAACAGATTTCTGGTATTTTGCATCAGCACCCCTTTGGCTGACTAAGCCAGCCACAGAGCAGGTCATCTTATCCACTTGATTTTTAAAATCTTCCTCTGCTGAAGTCATGCTCTGGTAAACATTCATGTGTGACACAAATATTTTCATATTTTTTGCTCACTCAGAAAGTTCTGTCCACATATCTTTCCCCCAGATCTCTTTGTCACCAATTTTCCAATCATGTTCCTTCCAAGTCCCTGATCATCCAGCCAAACCATTGGCAACAGCCTATGAATCAGTGTACAAATGCACATCTGGCAATTTTTTCTTCCAAGCAAAATGAAAAACCAGGTGCACTGCTTGAAGTTCTGCCCACGTGGAGGATTTGCCCTCACCACTTTCCTTCAGGGATGTCCCAGAAAAGGGCTGTCCTGCTGCAGCTGTCCACTTTCGGGTGGTACTTGCATATCTTGCAGAACCATCTGTAAACCAGGTCTGAGTTTTCTCTTCCTCAGTCAACTGATTGTAAGGGACTCCTCAAGAGGCCAAAGCTGTGGGCTGGGAAAGAGAATGTAACATGGCAGGGATTTGGGCTACTTCCTCAGGTAACTTACTTGTGCCTTCAGTGCCCACTCAAGCCCTATCTCATATATACTACGTCCACTTTTATTATAGAGTGCTGCTATGCACACCCAACTTTATGGTTTGGTGGATTAGACAATACCCAGCTCATAATAGGCAACTCAGGTCTTATGGTAACTTGATGGCCCATGGTTAAGTGTTCAGTCTCTAATAAGGCCAAGTAGAAGGCCAAAAGCTGTTTCTCAAAAAGAGAGTAGTTATCTGCAGATGATGGCAGGGATGTGCTCCAAAATCCTAAGGGTCTGCATGTCATTCTCCTGTAAGGGCCTGCCAAAGGCTCCAGACAGCATCTCTATTTGCCCCTGAAACCTCCAGCATAATTGGATCTGATGGATCATATGACCCAAGTGGTAGTGAAGGGTGCACAGCAGCCTGGACCTGTCACAAAGCTGCCTCTTGTTCTAGTCCCCAATCAAAACTCACAACTTTTCTGGTGGCTTGGTAAATGGGCTGGAGTAGCACTCCAAAATGAGGCATATGTTGTCCCAAAATCTGAAGAGACCAACTAAGCGTTGTGCCTCTTTTTTGGCCATAGGAGGGACAAGATGCAACAGGTTATCCTTCACTTTAGAAGGGATATTTGACTGCCCCACACCAAGGAACACCTAGAAATTTCACCAACCTAGGAAGCTCCTGTATTTTTGTTCGGTTTATCTCCCATCCTCTCTCATGCAAATGCCTTACCAATAAGTCTAAAGTCTTTGCTACTTCTTGCTCACTAGGTCCTATCACCATGATATCATCAATATAATGGACCCATGTCTCGTGGGTGTGACAGATGATCAAGTTCCCTGCAGACAATATTATGACATAGGGCTGAAGAGTTGATATACTCATGTGGCAGGGCAGTGAAGGTATATTGTTGCCCTTGCCAGCTGAAAGGAAACTGTTTCTTGTGGTCTTTACTAATGGCAATTGAGAAAAGAGCATTTGCCAGATCAATATCTGTACACCAGGTACCAGGGGATGTATGATTTGTTCAAGGAATGATACTATATCTGGGACAGCAGCTGCAATTGGAGTCACCACCTGGCTAAGTTTACGATAATCTATTGTCATCCTCTAAGATCCATCTGTTTTTTGCACAGGCCAAATAGGAGAGTTGAATGGGGATGTGGTGGAATCACCACCCCTACATTCTTCAGATTCTTGTTGGTGGCACTAATCTCTGCAGTCACTCCAGGAATTCAGTATTGCTTTTGATTTACTATTTTTCTAGGCAAGGCAGTTCTAATGGCTTCCACTTGACCTTTCCTACCATAATAACCCTCACTCTACAAGTCAGAGATCCAATGTGGGGATTCTGCCAGTTACTGAGTATATCTATTCCAATTATGCATTCTGGAGATTGGAAATTAACCACAGAATGGATCTGGGGAACCACTGGACCCACTGTGAGATGGACCTGAGGTAAAACTCCATCAATCACCTGACCTCCATAAGCCCCTACTCTGACTGGTGGATCAGAGTGATGTTTTGGGTCTCCTGGAATTAATGTCACTTCTGAACCTGTGTTTAAAAGTCCCTGAAACATCTGATCATTTCCTTTTCCCTAATGCACAGTTACTCTGGTAAAAGGCCGTAGGTCTCCTTGTGGAAAGGTGGGAGGAAGATTAACATTATAAATTTTTGGCAGTGTAATAGGATCCTTCCGCAAGGGGACCTAGCCTTCTGCTCATTCTAGGGCGTTGGGTCTATAAACTGTCTCAAGTCTGGGAATTGCTTAAGGGGTCATGATTCTCTGTGTCTGTAATTCACGTTAGGGTTTTGTTCACTCAACCTGGAACTCTTCTGCTTATACTAATTCCAGAAGGAATCTAGTAGACTGCCTATCTATTTCACTTCTAGGCACCCCATAATCTATTAGCCAATGCCATAGCTCTATGCAACTCAGCCTCTTTTAATTGCTGCTTTGAGTCTGCCTTTCATTGTGGTAGCCACATCACTTAGTCTTTGGTGATTAAATGCGGATACCTGACTTTTCATGACCCAAGATCCAATCATCCCCATAATGTTTAAGGATTCTAGTTGCATTACAGCAGTCCCTACAGTAATATCTGGCCTGCAGAGAAGAGCAATCACAGAGCTCTTTAAGGAGATGGGCTTAGTCTTACAAATTTATTCCTCACAGTCGTGGTGTAGCAGATTGGTATTGTTTATGAATTTCAAAAATATATATTGGATTATGTTTGTAAATTGATCTGTTCCTCTGGGTGTATTGGATTGTATTATCTTCAGAGGTTTCACTTTTACTTGATTAAATTATTATTAGGGCTTTGATTGGGTCACATCAGTAGGGTGTTGTGTCCCCACCCCCTTGGTGGGTGGGGACTCACAGAGAAAACAACATGACAGAGAATAAAGTTGGAGTATTTTAATGCTGGAGACCCAGGAAGTAAACACACAGGAGAAGAACACAGAGGAATAGAGACAGCAGAGGCCCCAGGAAGAGAGATAGCCTGATAGTCTACAGCTGACCTTGTGAAGGGAACAGCGTAGCTGAGCCTGGAGAGAAATGAACCCTGGGAGAGAGATGAGACTTATCCCAGCCTACAGCTGATATTGGAAGAAGCTCCTCATGGAGCCTTAAGAGGAAGAGGAAGCTTGAACCCTTGCAGATGAAGGCAGCCATCTTGCTCCAACACGTGGCAACAGACTTTGGTAAGGGAAGAAATTTACTCTTTATGGCCTTGTAACTGTAAGCTTCTATCCCAAATAAACACCCTTTATAAAAGCCAACAGATTTCTTGTATTTTGCATCAGCAGCCATTTGACTAACTAATACACCTTGTTAAAGGTGTGTCCCATGGACATTCCTGGGTGGCTGGGCAGGTCTTAAATGGAAAATCCATTTTAGCATTCAAATCTCTCTAAGCAGACATGTTAGGTCCTCTTTTGGTCCATGTTTCAATCAGCCACCTAAACAAACTGTTAGAGCCATTTCTAACCCCTCAAGCTACGGTGTTGAACTCAGAATTTCTGCTGAGTATGCCCATATCAATAAATTCAGCCTCATTCAACTTTATATTCCTTCCACCATTATCCCATACCCTTAGTGTCCATTCCCACAAATATTCCCCTGATTTCTATCTAGGTAAGTTGGAAAACTCATGCAGTTCTTTCAGAGTATAGTGTATTTCCTCATGGGTCACACTTTGTCTTTTGCCTTTGGGGACTTGTTGTGATTTTAGTCTAGTAATAGTACTTGAAGAGAGGAAGAGATGAGGAGTGGTGGGGATGGGTAAGGAAAAGGCTTAGAAATACCTTAAAAGGTACTGACTTCAGGGCATTCTTTGCATTTTCATCTGCTAAAACAGGATTAATCTCTTCATGCCTGGGTTGGAAGGCAGATTCCTCAGGGCAAGGTGGAGGTTGGGCAATGCATGCTGGAGTTTGGCTGGTATCTGTGTCAGGGCTGGGAGTGGGTCCAGACTCCCTGGGGCAAGCCAGAGGCTGGGCAACCCAGGCCTAGTTTGGCTGGTACCTGCCTCAGGGCTGGGAGGAGGTCCAAATCCTTGGGGCAGGCCAGAGGCTGGACAGTGCTGGCTTCAGTTTGCCTAATACCTGTCTCAGGACTGGAAGGAGGTTCTGACTCCCTGGGGAAGGCTGGTTGATACAAGGTTGACAAAGTGTGGTCTCCACAGGGCAGGCCATCATAGGTTTATCTGGCAAAGTCTCAGCAGAATTTAGGGTTCCAATGTCCCCACCGATATCATCATCATCCCATATGTCTCCATCCCAATCCTGAAGGTTCTACAACTTTCCAATCAATGCCATCACTTTAACATGAGAGACCCAGAAAGGTTCAGATTTCAGTTGCCTTTGTAACTCTGCTACTCATACAATGAGAGTATGAGTCTGCTTTTCAGAGATCTCAAGCCAGTGGCAGCATGAAACAAGATTTTCTTTCAGAGCACACATAGAAAATTTCACATCATTCATGCAGTGTTTAAGTTGCAAATTTAAAGCCTTTAGCTCATCCCTTTCTTTTGTAACTTTACCCAGAGTATCTAGGATAAGCCAGCCAACATCATTGTACATTTTGACTCCACAAAACTCTGTTAAGGTGTTAAAAACGTTCTCACTCAGATCCTTGCCTCTTATAAGCATGGAAGTAGGGGAATCCAGTGATGACATTTTGTGTATCTCCATTGCCATCTCACATCATAGATTGTTAGTGTTCTCCCCATTATTAAAAAAGGAGTCATTAGTGCCCTTGAGTCCAATTAAAGTAGAGAGCCAATTTTCAAAACTCCCAGAACCACATCAGAAATTCCATGTTTAAGATTCTGTTCCTCAAGGACCACTCCTGGTACCAAGCTGTATTAGTCAGGGTTCTCTAGGGAAAGAGAATCAACAGGAGATATCTATAAATAGTATGAGATTTATAAATTTCTCTCACGTGACCGTGGGAACACACATGTCCAGATTCCACAGGCAGGCTGCAAACCAGGGGCAGCCTTCCGATGAAGGTTCTTGATGAGTTCCCAGGAGGTGTTGGCTGTCCAAAGGCAGCTGGGAAATTCTCTCTGAATACTGAAATCACTTCCCCTTTTAAGGCATTCAACTGATTGGATAAAATGTCACTCATTCGTGACAGCAATCTCCCTGGTTGGTTGTAGATGTAATCAGCCACCTATGCAGTAAACTCACTGATGACTAAAGTCAATAAATATCCTTGTATTACCATTAGCTCAGGGCCTGCTTGATCAAAGAACAGGGCACAATTACCTGGCCAATTTGACACATTAGCCTAACCATTACACCCATTATTGGTATTTTCTCTTTGGCTTTTATGCTTTGAGTGATTTTTATGCTTTTTTCCCCCATCTTAAAATTGATGAGATATTCTTCTCTATTGTTTTTCTGTTTTGATATTGCCTTCCATTTTAGCCATTTGCATTTAAAACTCTTCATAATTTATAGCTGCATTGTTATCGATAACATAGTTGATTTTTTATTTTTATAAAATGTTCTCTATAATAATTTTCATTTCATTAATAACTCCATGCCCATTGGTTTGTAATTATTATATATTAAATCCACATAGGACAGTTGTTATGCTTATTTATCTTCAAAGTTTTGATATATCTATATATGTCCTAGAATACTATCAAAGAAAGATTTCATTCTTTTAATACTATATTGTATTTTTCATGTATCAAAGTTAGGAGTGAAATAGTACTTTTGATTTACTTCTACAAAAAATAAAGATTTCTATTTGTTAGTATAATCTGGAGGTTTGGACCCAGGTGGTTATTTAAAACAAAGTATTGGATATCTGTATTTTTATGACTCAGCTCTTGGGCCTTCGGTAGTGATGAGTTGGATTTTTGGGTAGAGCAGCAGACTTGATGGAGAGACTAAATTTATGTTAGAAAAAGCAAAGAGGTTTGATTTGAAAAAAAAATTAAAAGAATAATCTTAGTGTTAGGAAAGGGCAGGAGAATAAGGAGGGCAATACTCTGGAGGAATCTGAGAATTTGAGTCATAAAAATCTTATGAATTTTTATATAGATTGACAGGAAATTAATCTAAGAGCAACAGTCTCCATGTCCAGTCATCACTTCTCACTACTCTTGGAGATTAGTCTTTTCTAGTGAGGAATAATTTGGCATATAACAGATGAATTTTGCATTTGATTTGAAATTGCTTTTATGTTCAAATTCTAATGCTTAATAAAGAATATTTTCTAAACTTCATCATAGCTTAATATCACCAGTGCTTGCCTTTTTAAATTTTATCCTAATGTACTACTGGTACTCAGATTTCCTTAGGCAGTACTGCATCATATTTTATAATAGCTCTCATCTCACTGTGCCAAAGAGCCTTGAAATTTTCTTCCATATACTATAATCATCAATGCACATCATTAGAACTCAAGAGTAAATACATTTCTAATGACCTAGTGGAAAGCTATTAAAGGAATGATTGTTGGCAGATGTAAATGGATGTATAATTTGATTGATTCAGTTTGCTATTAAAATGATATTGAAAGTAATCTGTTTTCATTATGACATCTGTGAATTTTGCATATCCTAATCACTCCGTATAGTTAAACACAATTTATTTTATTGTTAACATATGCCATACCAATGTTGTGTTTACCATTAGACATAACCAAATAATGGAAAATGTATTCTAAATTGTAGTTTAGCAATATATTTATAATTTTATAAATATATTTATATTTATAATAATTTAAAGCATAAAGTTGATATTAAAACGATAAAAATGTTAGATTAAAAAGTTGCAAGATAGATATGTATCTAAACACGTATTATATATATTTGTGTATATATATTCATATACATACACAGAGATATAATAAATATGTATAAGTACATACATGTATATAAATGTATATGTAAATAGTGTGATAATAGAGCCATTGTAGTCTAGTACAGTAAAAATCTGAGTTTCAGATGTACAACACACCAGCTGGACAAGGTATTTAACACAACTGGGTCTTATTTTTGAACTTTGGAATTTTTTACATACTTACAAGACATTTAGGATTCAACAGATACATCTTCAAATGAGGAAGTGTAAAAAACATACTGTTCCTCCTTTTCTAATCCCTCCTCATTTTCAGAGCTGATTGTTTGACATTGCAATTGCTCTTTAAACTTCCTATCACTGTAAGGAACTTATGTCTGATCCTGCCCTCTTCCCACCATAGATCTGGTTCCATCTCTTACATGTTTTCTTATCTATGACTTTAAACTCCTTTTAATTAACTCATATCCTTCAGCATAAAATCATACTTATATTTCTGTGTATGTGAACCACATAGTGAATCGAATCAAAACAAACACAAAAAATAATACAAACTCATAAAGCAACATACCTACCAAACTGTTTTTATTTCTTTTGTCTTCATGTGCAATTTTCTAAAAAAAAAAAAAAATCAGTTATTCACATTTTCCACATTGTATTACTCATTTTGTTTTTATTGAGGTAAAATTCACATAACACAAACTTAACCATTTGAAAGACTACAGTTCAGTAGCATTTGTGTAATCCCAATGTAGAGAAATCATTACCTTTATCAATTTCCAAAACATTCCATTATGCCAAAAGGAAACCCTGTACCAATTAAGCAGTCTCTCTGCTTTCCACCTTTGCTCAGACCTTGGCAACCACTAATCTGCTTTTTGTCTCTATGGATTTACCTATTCTGCATATTTCATGTAAACAGATTTGTACAATATGTGATATTTTGTGTCTGGCTTCTTTCACTTAGTGTAATATTTTTTAGGTCCATTTACATTATAGCACGTATCAGTACTTCATTGACTATTTCACCTTTTGCCATTCATTTTTTCTTTTCTTATTAGCAAATTTATAAGTTTACAGAAAAATCATGCAGAAAATAGTGTTCCCATTTACCACCCTATTAGTAACACCTTTATTAGTGTGGTATATTCGTTGCAATTGATGAAAGAACATTTTTATAATTGTACTATTAATTGTAGTCTGTGGTTTACTTTATGGTTTACTGCTTGCATTGCACAGCCCTAGGTTATTTTTTTTTTCTGGAACATATGCAAAATAAAATTTCCCCAGTAAATCACATTCAAATGCATAATTCAGTGCTGTTATTTACATTCACAATGTTGTGTACCATCACCAACTCATGACACCTCTTAGAAGGTAATTGACAATGTATAAACTGTTGGTTTGACATTTTTGTAAATACCTGTTACCATGCTTTAATTTTGCACATACATATTATAGGGAGCCCATTGTTATTCTTTATTAGTCTTGAGGATTTTCTGTTTGGAAGAAGTCACAGCATCTGTTTACATTTATCTTATCAACTCTAGAATGTGTATATTTGCAAATGTATGTCTTCATTCCTAGGTACTAGTTTGCAGATGTCTTAACACACCTCAGTACAGAAACTATGCCTTTCAGTAGCATGCTGTTAGAGTGTGCTTAGCTAATCTAGATATACCCACACTGTTAAATAATGTCTAAGTAGTAATAATTTTAAAAAAGGAGCTTTATGGTCTTGGCTCTTATATTTAGGTCTTTGATCCATCAGGAGTTCATTTTTGTATAAGGCATAAGGTGGTAATCATCTTTCATTATTTTGGATATGGATATCCAGTTCTACCAGCACCATTTGTTGAAGAAACTATTCTGCCCCAGTCGAATGGGCTTGGTGGCCATGTCTAAAATCAGTTGGCCATATATGCATGGGTCTATATCTGAACTCAAAATTCTGTTCCATTGGTCTGCATGTCTATCCTTGTGCCAATACCATGCAGTTTTGACCACTGTAGATTTGTAGTATGCTTTAAAGTCAGGTAGCATAATTTCTCCAATTTTGTTTTTCTTTTTCCAGATGTTTTTGGCTATTCAGGGCCCCTTACTCTTCCAAATAAATTTGATAATTGTCTTTTCCAGTTCTGTAAAGAATGCTGTTGGAACTTTTATTGGAATTGTGTTTAATCTGTAAATCAATTTGGGCAGGATAGACATCCTAATGATATTTAGTCTTCCATTCCATGAACATGGAATATTCTTCCATTTATTTAGGTCTTCTTTGATTTCCTTTAGCAATGCCCTGTAGTTTCCTGTGTACATGTCCTTTACATCTTTAGTAAAGTTTATTCCTAGATATTTGATTCTTTTAGTTGCGATTTTAATGCATTTTTTTCTTGATTTCCGTCTCAGATTGCTCATTATTAGTGTACAGAAATGCTATTGATTTTTGCATGTTGATCTTATAGTCCACCACTTTACTGAACTCGTTTATCAGCTCTAGAAGCTTTGTTGTAGGTTTTTTGGAACTTTCTATGTATAGGATCATGTCATCTGCAAATAGTAAAAGTTTTACTTTTTCTTTCCAATTTAGATGCGTTTTGTTTCCTTTTCTTGCCTAAGTGGTCTAGCAAGTACTTCTGATACAGTCTTAACTAAGAATGGTGACAGTGGACATACTTGTCTTGCTCCAGATCTTAGAGAGAAAGCCTTTAGCATTTCACTATTGAGTATGATGTTAGTTGTGGTGTTTTCATATATATCCTTTGTCATGTTGAGGAAGTTTCCTTCTATAAATATCTCTTGAAATTTTTTTAACAATAAAGAATGCTTAATTTTATCAAATGCCTTTCTGCATCGATAGAGATGATCATGTGATTTTTTTCCCCCTTTGATTTTTTAATGTGATGTATTACTTTGCTTGATTTTCTTATGTTGAACCATCCTTGCATACCTGGGATAAAACCCATTTGATCATGGTATATAATTCATTCAATGTATTGTTGGATTCAATTAGCAAGTATTTTGTTGCAACCTTATAAGGTTGCAAATCTTATAAGTACTAAAAATCCTTTAGTAGTTCCCTAATACTTTCGATGAAGTTGATCTTTCTCAGCTTGACACACATATTCCTGTGCACTCTGGTATCATTGCATCACCCCCATCTTGTAATTTCATTTTGATTAAGCTGTGATGAAATGTTTCCATTTTCTGAATATATTACTTCCTCTTCTGCTTCTCTCCTGTTCATCTCATATGTCTGGACAGCCCTCTCCATCCTCTCACCTGTCTGCCTTTAAACCCTAGGCTTAAATATCACCTCCTTTTTGAACAATTTTCTGAAACTACTCTAAAGAACTTTTTAAATTTCAGCAATCATCACTTCATTGTAAATGTTGGTTTCCTTTTATATTGTCTGTACCAGAATGCTCATCCACTATAAATCACATTAGGGGAGAAGGCATATTGACTTGCAAGGAGTAGGTAATTAGTAATTTTGTTTAGGTCATCTTTTAATTGCAATTAATAAAAGATTATACCAATAGTGGTATATAATCAATACATTAGTTGATGTGATATAATTTTTATATATTTTTCACTTACTAGTCTTGTTCCAATTTTGCTATGTCATAATTAAATTTATTATTCTGAACAGCTTCATAAAATTACATTAAGTTGATTTATTTAATCATTGAACCTTTAGGCTGTTTCTACTCTTTCACTATTTTAAAATTACTGCAATGAACCATTTTGCATTAATGTGTTCTCTTATTTAGGTTACCATCAAATATATGTTAAAATTTTATATTTAGAGCTGAATGGTCGATGAACATTAGTGCTTTTAATAGTTTTTAAAACATGAACTTGCCAAAAGAATTGTACTATTTTAAGCTGCCAACAGTAATATGTTAATATAGTAATTTTAGTACACTTTCTTCAGCGCAGTACACCATTATATTTTTAGATATTTAGTTAATGATAATTATTTTATCAATTTTATTATTGAAAACTTTGAGTATCTCATATTTTTCTTTAAAACTTATGCTTATATTTACTCCTTTTATATGAGTAATTCTTTTCTCACATGTTTCCACATTATTTTTTATGGTTTTTAAATCACTTAATATGAAAGAACATAATAATAATTTTTGTCCTATGTGTTGCAAACATAATTCATATCTATATGTATATATATGTTATATAAATCTTACATATATATTTGGCCATGTAATTTATATCATCAAAATATTTTATTTATATATGTTAATCTTCTCATCATTTCTTTTGATTAATTGCTTTTAAATTCATTAATTGTAAAATTCCGTAACATATTTTCAAAAAAGTAGATTCCAGATGCTATATCCTAAATAAAATCTGTATCTAGATATCCTGGTATAAATTATATACAGTTGTGATTCAATTTGATCATCTCTGTCATTCTATGGGAATCATTAGCTCCTGAAGGAATGAAGATGATAGCTGGAAATTGATTTATAGTGGTCTGAAAAATTGTTATATAAAGGAAAATTATACAGCATTAAATATTAAAAGGAAATGTGAGTCCTACTACATTCTCTAGTAGAGTGGCAAGAATCCCTAATGTACATGGGCAGTGCCTAGTGAAGGAGGACAGACCAATATGCCAGGCCCTATATTGATGCTTGTACTTATGAACCTTGTTCTTATGAAATTGAAACTTATCCTAGTATTATATACTGCCTATGAGTCACCTCCTGAAAGCCTCCTTGTTGCTTTAATGTTTCCTCATCTAAGACAAACTCAGCATATAAACTCACTACCTTCCTCCCAGTGAGGGACATGTCTCCCAGGGATGCATCTCCCTGGAACTGAGGGAATATTACCAAGCACCAACTAGTGATGCATTTGAAAAAAGTCCTTGACCAAAAGGAGGAAATATTAAATACAAAAGAGTTTTTATGGCTAAGAGATTTTAAAGTGAGTCAGGAGGTCAATCCAGAGGTTACACTTATGCATGACATAGGAGGATCTCACTGACTGCTGCAGTTAATAATGCCACAAGCAGGAGGGCTACTGAGGGCTCTAGAGACATCTGGACACTATAGGCAGGGCAGACAATCTCAGGAATTCGGCACCCTGTCAGTGGACCTTACCTTGGAATATATGGTAACCTATCCAAACAATGTATAAGAGTTGGAATCATTTATAATATTCCTACACATGGCTCTTATGTCTCTTTTATTTGAAACTATACTTAGAACTATACCTGTTAAATATGTGTTCCAGAGATGTAAACCTTCTGGCTGTTCATATGCCAGTTATTGAGCACTGAAAGTTAGCAGAGTTGAAGCTAATACTTACCCTCCAATTTATCGGACTCACTCAGGACAATTAACAAAAGGTTGATGATGGACAACGCCCATTCCCCAAAACAGAGAGTATCTACAACTCATAGCAAAACAGTTCCTTCCATCTGTCCCAGGGCATCTGAGCCCCCTATCAACTGGAAGCAGAGTGGATATCACCATCCCCAAATCCTCAAGACTGAGGAATGAACAAACATAAGGGGGGAATGGAACTATGGACTAAAGTAGACATTACTATTTCAGTAATGGAAGAACTTGTAACATTGATATAAAGGCAATGGTCACCAGAAGTTCTGAGGGGAGGGAGAAGGAAGAATAGGTGTAACATGGGGCATTTTTGAAACATTGGAATTGTTCTGAATGACATTGCAATGATGGATATAGGCCTCTTTGATATAGGTTTTTGTCAAAACCTATAAAATTGTGCAATGCAAAGTGTAAAGCATAATGTAAACTACAGTCCATGGTTAGTAGTCATGCTTTCATATGTGATCATCAATTGTAACAAATGTACCATATTAATGAAAGATGTTTTTAATGGGGAAAATTGTGGGAGGGGGAGCATGTGAGGTATATGGGAATCCCTTCTTTTCTTAATGTAATAATTTTGTAATCTAAAGCTTCTTTAAAAATAATAATAATTAAAAAAGAAAAATAAGGAAATGGGATTGGGCAACCTAGAATATGCCTGCCATGGCTAGGTATTTCAGACTGGCCATTCTCCTCACAGTGATAGGTAAGTCCATGGTTGTGGGATTTTAACAAAAGTTGATATTTCTCTCACCACCAGAGTCCTGAATAAAAGCCAGGCCCATCTGTAATTGAGGTATGAGGGCAATCACACCAGGGGTAAGAGGTTGAATCTAAAATCTAAATTTTTTATTAATTTGCATTTAAGAATGCTTATATGTATTTGTGTCTGTCCCGTATGCATCAGTCATTACATGAGCGATTTAATACATGTTTTGTTTTGTTTTTTATGATTTGAGAGTTGTTTCCATCAGAGTATAATAATGTTCATTGCACCATTATGTGGGCAATCCAATAGTCCTTCAGAGATTCAATATGTTATTACTGTAAGGTATGGCTACAGACTATACTAACCTCATTATAAGAAAAAAAGGACTCTGTGCTTTTTTCCTTTATTTTTGACTAGGCAGAAAGAAGACTTGGCCAGTTTCTCTGCATAATATTGTAACCCAGATTATCTTGTATAAATTATCTGAATATGTAACAACAACTTTGCTGAAACTTTATGATTTCCCAAAACATTAAAGAGAATCACATAAAGTTCCCATTTTTTTTTCAGGGTTGTTTATATGACCAACAGATTTTAGATGCTTAGAAAACACATCAGACAGATCATAGTCCATAGGAATTTCCCTTTTTGTAGTTTTATATTTCTTTTGTCATAAATTCATAGAAAAAAGAACATGTTGCTACTTTATATGACATAAGCTTTAATCAATTTTGTAAGTAATGATGGATGAATACTGACATTTAGTGACAATCTTCACTTTGCCAATATGTGGAAGTTGGATAGTGACGGGTTTTGGGAGTAGAAAATATTGATTTCTAATTTAGTCCGTGAATTTACCCTTACACAGAGCTCACATTCATTCTCTTTAGGAAGGTTTTCCTTTAAGTTGATAAGAAGGGTTTAAAAATAAATGGAATTTGACTTCATTTGAACACTGCACGCACACACAAACACACACATTATGTGAATACGCATAAACTGAGAAATATTTGTAGATATTTGTGATTTGAGTTACATGTGAGGACAGTCTGATAACTAGATGTAGACGTCTTTCAAATTAGTCCTATTTATTTTACTTGAAACTTCTCAGATCATAGACTCTTGACTCCTTGGTGTTGAAAAGAACACTCAGTCAAGATCTGAGTTCAAAGCCTGGCTCTGCCACTTACTTGCCCTATGATTTGGGACATGTTACTGAATAACTCCATATTTTATTGGAAAATTTGTAAGCTTTGAAGTTTGATGAATAGTAACTCTTCCCCTTACTAGTTGGAAGATATTTTAGTCAAAGTATTCAATAACTTTGACAATCAGTCTTCCCATATCAAATCAATAATAATTTATATCCTAAAAATTGTCAGAATATTATAAGCTGTGTGTTGATTTTGTAGCACATAATGGGAATTTAGTAAAGGTCAGTTTCTATGACTTACTATGACATTATATATAAATGTGTGTGTGTGTATGTGTGTATAAGTAATTTATATATATATATATATATACACACACACACATTATACCCACACACATACACACAACAAAATTACTGGCATCTGATAGAGGTTCTCAAAATGTAACTGTAAATCCTCACTCTCCTTCATTCCTCCTTTAAGCATAAAATGAGGGTAAGACTTTCCAGCAATGTTATAACGAGATGTTGTTTTGCTGCATCTATTTAGCTAGTACAGGACCTTTCACATAAGTAGTTAAAATAAAACCATAAAATGGGGGGAGGTGTAAAACCAATAACTGCTACCACCACATACCCAGAAAGTCCTAGTTCTTAAACCATTTCTTACTTATGGGGTAATAAAAGGTCAGATTCTAATATTTCTCAGAGCTAGAGCCTTATTTTTGGTTTCATCTACATGTCCTGCTTGCTTCAATTATAGGCACTTTGTTTTTATATCATTGAAATCTATCTTTTTGATGGTTTAAGTTTTAATTGATTTAGGTATGGCCTCAAATTAATATCAAGCTGTGATTTTTGACCTGAAGTCAGGACAAAATATTTTGATACACTAAAGCTTTAATAACTTATTGTTGTTAGTGATTAACTTTCATTTGAGAGTACATCCTCTTTTTAGCCTCTGGGATCTCAGTGTTGCCATCACTAAAGCAGAGCATTGGAGAAATGGAAGACTTGATTTCACAGAAAAGTATTGTCCAGGGCTCAAAATACCAAGCCTCTAAAAAATGTTACTCATGGATAGAATCTCTGACTCAGAGAGTCAACAAGTGTCATAGAGGTTCCCTGTGTACTGATTACAGCTTTGTATAAATGAAGACCTCTATGCATGGTTTTTGTTTTTCGTTTTTTTTGTCTTCCAGAAGCTTATCTAAGTAATGTATGGCTTCACCACCTGACAGGTCTATTTAGCATTTCAGTTAAAAGAAAGCTAAAGGAAGTTTTCCCAGAAAGATTTGTAAACTGAAGCTCTGTCAAGGTAGGGCAAACTGCTAAATGTGTTTCAGACAGAGGCAAATATGGGTACTGAGTGAAGGAGAATAAAAATGGTATGGCATTTCTGAGGAAGTGCACAGCTGAAGACAATGATTAAATAGATGAATAATACCCAAGGCTAGTGATAGTGTATAGAAACGGATCCTTTCACTTTCTTCAATAGTGTAAGTCAGTACAGCCTAATACTAATACTAATACTTTTTAAAAAATGTTTTCAGTTTGGACAAGCAATTTGAATTCTAAGGAAATATTATTCTTAATGAGTTTATAAGGGTGGCAACTACAGTACTTAATTGTAGCAAACACTGGAAAGAACACAATTGGTCAAGAATAGAATAGTGAGTAAATAAACTATGTTATATATACCCAGTGAACAATAAAATAATAGGCAGATAAGAGATACACATCAATGTCATAAAATTGCACATTTATAAGGTATAGTAAGTGAAATAAATTGAGGTGTGAAATTTGAGGATCCAATTACTTTTAAGCAATTATATTGCGTAATAGAAAAATCTCAGGAATATTTAGGTTTTGTTTAAGATCTTATTTGTAATTTGAAAAAGATTAAATTAACAAATATTGGGAGGGCTCACATTGCCTTTTTCTGAATTTAATGGACAAATAAAACCTAATTTTATTTAAGCCATTATGTTTTCTTTCTGTTGTATATACTTAAATTTAATCTTTATTTATACAAATCTTAAATGAAGAAAATACCTGCACTATTATTATGGATCCCTTTGATTAATTCAAAACTATACTGGAAACTGAGGAATAAAAAATATCCTCTAGAATTTGAGTACTTATAACACATTTCTATTCATTTTAATAGGCTTAAGCCTCCACAGCTTACAGCACCAACAATATCCTTGGCTCCTACCACACAACCAGCAAGGGAGAAAGAGCAAGAAAGCCCTAAACTCAAGAGAGAAACTGCACCCAGAATAAATATATCTAGTAAGCGCAATGCCAAGACACCAACAAAAAATTACAATCCACACCAAGAAACAGGAAGATATTGCCCAGTTAAAGGAACAGGAAGATAAGGCCCAGATGACATAAAGGAGTTGAGACAACTAATCATAGATGTTCAAACAAATCTCCTTAATAAATTCAGTGAGATAGCTAAGGAGATGAAGGATATGAAGAAGACATTGGACGAGCAAAATGAAGAATTTGAAAGCATACATAGAAAAATAGCAGATCTTACAGGAATGAAAGGTGCAGTAAATGAAATTATGGTTATTGTACAAATGCAAGAGTATCCTTTGTGAGCTAGAGCAGATGTACATCACTATTGCAGGGTGGTGGGAATGTGAAGAAGCATGGGAAAAATACAACTGGAGTGACCTATGGACTGTGGTTAACAGTAATAATTAAATATTCATGCATCTAAGCCAAAGATGTACTATGTTGATAATGGTGGAGTATGGAAAAAGTGTGCCAAATGTATGCTATGGATCTGGTAATAGTCTGACAATATTATCTTTTAATCTGTAATAAATGTTCTACCACGGTGTGGTGTGTTGATAGAGGGGTGTTGTTTGGGAATTCTGCACATATGCATGATTGTTTTGTAAGTTTACAACTTCTGTCATAAAAATATATTTAAAAAATAATAGGGTGAATTCAGGAAAAATACACCAAATGTAAGATAAAGACTATAGTTGGTAAGATTTTGATGATATTCTTTCATCATTTGTAACAAATGTCTCACAGCAATGCAAGGTGTTGGTGGTGGGTTGATGTATGGGACCCCTGTATGATGTTATGCTTGTTTGCTTTGTAAGTTCACAACTTTTACTACACACTTATTGTTCATGTATGTTCATATATAAATGATATAATAATAATAATAATAATAATAATAATAATAATAATAGGGTGGGTTGAGGAAAAATACACCAAATGTAAGATACTTTGGTTGGCAGTAATATTTTGAGGATGCTCTTTAATTATTAGTTAAGAATGTTTCACAATAATGCAAGGTATTGTTGGTAGGGTGAGGTATGATGTCCCTGTATGATGTTATATATGTTTGTATGTTTGTTTTGTGAGTTCACAACTATTATTATACACTTATTTATGTATGTTTATGTATATGAGATATACTTCAATAAATTTTTAAAAATTAAAATAAAGTATGGACATTTATTAATTTTAAATTTTTTAGGAAAGAATACATAGGTTTAACAATATTCTTAAAAATTAACATTATCTCCCCCAAATATTTTTATGTACTAATATTTTATAAAAATTATTACAATAAGAATAATGAAAATGGAACTCTAATAAAACAAAAACAATAATCTCAACCATTTGAGTTCTAACCATATTGTAAGTAGTAGTCTGAAGGCTTTACAAACATATTCTCAATTAACTCTTATACTAAACCAGTGAGAGTTTTAAAGATTAAGAAACCGATTTTCAGAAAGATTAAGTCCTTCCTCAAAGTTCACACTGTTTCATGACAATGGCAAGATTATACAAAGCTCTGTCTGCCTCTATTGCCTACATCCTCAGTATACTGTATTAATTTTCTAGGCATTGCCTAAATATCTTACAGAATTTAATATATTATCTCCTTCAGAACAGGTAACTTTCAGCAATGCATTAATGTATATTAAGTCAAATAAAAATTTTTATTTAGCTCATCATTTAATGGGTAGTTAGTGTCTTCTTCAGGTTTTCATTCTCTTTTAAAGCTGACTCAGAACCAAAAAGCAAAAGTTCATAAGGTCAAATGTCATCAACATGATTCTAAATTAAATTATTGTAATCCTTTCATGATTGGAATTATATATGTATATGTGTTTATATACAAAATCATTTAAAATAGCTTTTATTATGACATGATGTGAATATATACTTTGTATTTGAGATTTTTAAATTCATGCATGGAATGGTCTTGGCAAACTTTTCCATATGGGTTATCTGAAGGGTTCCTGGACTAAATTATAACAATCAAAATCAGTTCCCAGACCTGCCGCCTCCTGCATTACTTGGGTATAACCCTAAAACTTTTTAAGACTCAGCTTTTCCAGTCATAAGGAATAAAACCATTGGGCCTAGTGATCACTATTGTCACTTTCCTTTCCAATACAAGATGGTTTGTCTCAACTTTTGCCATTATTTCATTGTTGTCTTGAAGCCAAATTCTCTGTGTAATGAAAAAAATTAGATTTAATTATCTACCATCTTCCTAATAAACTATTTGGACATATGTGGCAAGTACAATAATATGCATGGAGATGCACAATGCATACTTACCTTTATAAATGCCCTCCATAGTTAATACTTGCTGCACTTAATTTTTCCCTCTAGGATAAGCTCTATGGAATAATACACTAATTAAATAATTAAAATATTTAATTTGATTTCTTGAATAAATTGCTAAGTATGGAATATCAGTATTGTATTTACATTTGAGAAAATGAAAGCTAGAAAAGTACCCTCTTATACCTGAAAGAATGCCAAGTATAACTTCAGTCACTCTATACAAAAATACTTCAAGGTTGAATTGAGATGCTATACAGTTTTTGGTTTGTTTGTTTCTTTATTAGAGAATATGTATGTATGTATAAAGAAAAATATGCAGAAAGTATAGAGTTCTTATATACCTCTAACATATAGTTATTAATATTAAGTTCTTAAATATGGAAATATACTTTAGCAATTTAAATAGAATTAATTTATAATTGAAATAATCATAATATGTGAAAACAGTTCAAATTATTTGAAAGATTTCATGAAACATAATGCTGGAATGAATTTCATGGAAAATATATGGCTTCTGAAGAACCAGCCAAATTCTGGTGTTGAAAAATTTCCAAGTCTATATGTTCACACATATGCTTAAATGTATATACATAGGATTTCTTGAAATTTCATTCATATCATTTATATCATATCATTTGTGTATAGGACCATGTTAAACTTTGTGGGATATTTCAGGGTCATATTCTAGGGAAAGACTGATTAATTTGGTTGAGAAGAAGGGGAAAAATGATGACAAAGAATAGTTATTTAGTTGGTAAGAAATAAAACAACACAAGCAAACAAAAGCAAATTCTTTAGTGAGCATTTATCAAGGACTTCTAGTTAGACTTTGTATAGGCAGAAATCACTTGACTATCATGCAAACAGCTGAAGCACTAATCATATGCATCCATGGGAAAGGAATGTCAATTACTGAAATTATTCTAGAAAATCTAAAAGCATTTGTTTCTATCTGTCTAAGCTAAGATGCAGTTTATTACATCCGTTACTTATAATACTTTGCATCAGCAATGCAGAAAGTGAGATTACTCAGTCAAAGCTGTAAATAGTGAAGCCATGACACAAAGTGCATTGTGGAAAAGAGTTTGTCATGAAGATGGGGATCAGGAGAAGAGCTGAACAAGGGCATATAGATTAGAAAAGGAAGCATGATCATCAAGTTAGATGAAGTATCTTTTGTCTTAGAATCTAATCTACTAGAGACTTCATTGTTAATGTATCATTTATATCAAACTCATCAGGGAAAAGGACATTGAAATATTTCCCAGCAAGTTGTCCAGTTACTCTTTATCCCCCATTTATTGTGAGTGGTAATTAATTCTCTGAAGAGCATTATTTATAAAATCAGCTCATGGGTAATCAGAAATATAAAAACTGTTGCCTAAAATAATTAATATCTGAATTTTTATGGAGCTTGTGCTTAGATCAGTTCAACTTAGTGTGAAGGCTTCCTTGGGATAATTTACTTCTCTGATATTTAGGTAAACTAATGAGTCCTATGATTTATATTTCCCTAAAATAGTTATGTCCTTACACAGAAGTATAGACTCTAAACTTAATTTGCAATCTTCATGTAGAAACTTAAGTAACACTGTAATCTGACGTTTTCAAAGAAAGAGAATAAAGCCTAGGCAATGCTTAAGAGAAAATCTGCATTATCCACAACATTCCACACAAATAAATAAAAGCATGTCAATTAGTGTAAACATTTTATATATTTTGTTGTATAAATAAACACTACATTCAAAGTTAACCAATATATATATATTTTAAAGGATTTTTTGACCATTCAAGTCAAATGTTTTCAGGGGTAATGCCTTCTGTAAATGTGTTATAATTTTTTTTCTGTTACTTAAGGTTGCAAAGAGTTTGCTGAATCCTGCTTGGATGTAGATATTTGGATGGTACATTGAAATTACCTTTTAGTTTATATCTATCTGCCACAAATCATAGAGTATTTTCTTACTAAAATATCATTAAAAATTAAAATATGCTACTAAACCCTTACATGATGCATGCTTCTGACCCAAGCATCCTGCGTTTGCAGATTCTATCCCTCCTGTTTGTTATTGTCCAAAAAGAATTAGATTTTATTTAATTTTATATTTCCCTAAAATAGTTAATTTATAATTAATTTTTAATTATAAAATTCAGAAAATAGTAGAATAGGAAACTAAGGTTGCCTTGGTGCTTGCTAATTGTTTGAGATATTTGCATCATCAGTTTCAAGGTCTCCTTGTTACAGAATGACCATTAATGCTGGGACACCATTCCCCAGGCCCATGAATCAATATAGAAACCTACACTGTCCCATGGCTCACAGATGTGTGGCTCAATTCGATGTGCCCTTACATGTTGTGCAAAGAACTGGTCTGTGTGTAAAAGCTAAAATAAGTGTTGGATAATCTTGACACTTGGAACAAATTGCTATGAACATTAAGGGCCTTCTCTGTGTCCTAATTCTCTGTGTTTTGAAAAAAGATGTCAAACATAAGTTAAAGTCATCAATACAATAAGGTTTCCTTGAGTTTCACGAGGCTATAAGACCTGGTAAAAATAAAACACTTTAATTTGCATTTACACACGTGTTAAGTATAATAGGGTGCAGGTTTTATACCACTACATACAGTCTATTAGGAAGTGTACTTTCAAATTTAAGAATGCAGGATCTAGATTTCAAAAGCCCAGGAGCTAGGGTCTGACTACCTGGATTCAAATTGTGACTCAACCAATTTACAAGGCATGTGAACATGGTCAAATGTAGAAACTCTTTCTATACCCATTCATCTATTAAAAGAAAACAAAAACTATTTGAGGAATTATCATTCTTTTTCTGACACTCTTTGCCCTAAACTAAGTCACATTTTTATATCAAAATTCCATTATTTCAAGAAAATTGGTAATTAGCTATCTATTCAGCAATTTTTTAGCATTGCGATGATAAAATAAGTTATTTTAAGTGAAAGTACTTTGAAATGTATAAAATATTTTGCAGATTTTTTTCTTTTTTCCTTTTTTCTAGCCAATAAGGGGAAAATTCAAATTGGCTAGCCACAGGGGTTTCTTGAGTCAAGGAAAAGCTAATTGACCCATTTGGGAAATTAAACCCATTCTCTAGCTTCATTCAGTCACAGACCTAGCAAAGAAAAAAGAGCTGGCTATGTATCTTATTAATAATTTGATATGTATGAGAAGCCATTTTTGAAAAGAAACAGATTTAAACTCTTTTACCTGCCTCTTGAGCCCAAATCTATAGTGACTTTTGCTAAAGTCAGCCAGCAAATAACAGGGTTTTGAAGATTTGACAGCTCAAGTATGTAGCTTCAATAGTTATTACTGAAATATTTTTAAAAAATATTCCTCAAAGAGAAGAATTAAAAAAAAAAAAACTATTGAAAAATTTCACAGATGAAGATGAACAAAAGTTAATATAATTTTCAACAATTTGCTCCACTTATAGGGTTCTGTTATGTGGAATTTTAGCCTAAAGGAGATCTTTTACACCTTGTAAACATTGTATAATAGGCAAAAAGAAAAAAGAAAAAAGAGGCTAAGTGATCACTGAGAAATTAAACTGGCAATTAAGCAATGTATTTTTTTAAATAAAGGAAACATGTTTTAATTAAGAATTCGGTGGCATGTGTTTATATTTCTTATCATCTAGATTTCTTTCAAAAATTAATATTGAGGAGAACAATCAACTCTGCTTTCATTTCTTTAGCAATAATTATGATTGGAAACAAATGGTGAAAAGAAACCAGAAGAGATATCATATTATCAGTCTTAAATAATGTGTGCTAATTCCAATCATAAGGCTTATGCATAATCTATTTAGCAAATTATTTTAAGAGTATTTGAATATCAAATCTATTGTTTCTTCCTGGTGCTGGCAGTAAGATGGACTGCATGTCCAGATAAATTATTTGGAAGAAATTTGTTAAATGTAACTTGGAAGAAAATACCTAAAACGCTGTATAAAAATTGGAAAAAATATGAAATAAAATGATAGTTAATGTCTTAGTTTCTTAGGGCTACTGTAACAAAGTCCCACAAATTGGGTAGTTTAAAACATAAGAAATTTCCTGGTTCAGTTCTGGAGGCTAGGAGTCTGAAATCAAGTTATCCGCAGGGTCTTGCTGCACCTAACGTCTATAAGGAAGATTTTGTTCCCTTCCTCCTCCAGCCTTCTGGTGGGGGCTTGCTGGCAATCCAGGACAGCCTGTGCCTCCTCGTCACGGGGCATTCTCCCCTCTGTCTGTGTCCAATTGCCTCTTCTTAGAAAGACACCAGTCATATTGGATGAGGGACATCACCTAATCCATTTTGGTCTCTTTATTAATAACAACTTCAGAAAACCCTACTTCCATATAAGGCCACATTCACAGGGCCGGGGATTAGGGCTCGAAAATGTCTTTTGGGGAGACAAAATGCAACCTATAATATTTGTGTTGGTGAAAAAGTGAGGGAAATCTTATAATGCTATAAATAACTTTAATGAATTGGGGCTCCAGAGAGGGAAAGTACACCGTGAAGCAGTGCTTCCTCTAGGGACTTCTGTAAACTGCTACTGGCATAAAAGTTAAAGGATTTTCCATGAGTAATAACCTGGGGACTCTACTATGGGAGGGTAAATCAGAGAACTTACAAATAAATCTGGGTCTCCTAAAAGAGAGCACTTTCAATGGGTGAACTAAGCATGGAAAGAAGAAACATTCCACAAAGGAATCTTTGCTAGTCCTGGCTTTGGCTCTGTCCCAATTAAAAAATAAAAAGGACAAACTCTAGAAGAAGATTCTGCCCTAATAATTTTTAACCACAAGCTGACTACCACACAGTATTAGAAATGATACTCTCAATATTTGTGTCCACCTAAAAATGTAAAGCCAAAAAAAAAACTGTAAAGGTTGGCTCTGGTTTGTCTGGCCATGAGGAAACTGGCAGAAGCAACTATAAATACTTTCCGGAGAAATGCAAATTAAACACAACTTATTCAATGAGTTCCCACTGAATGCAGGTATTATGAGTTCATCATTAAAGATCATAAAATACATGAAGAAATAATCAGTTGTGAATGAGAGTCATAAGAAATAGCAAACTGCAGAATACTACTGTAGATATTGGAACTATAAGAACCAATATAAAATGATATTAATGTGTTTTAATATATAAAATAAGGTATCTCAATTATTATATAGGACACAGAGACTGTCAAATATCCCAGAAGATTTGTAAAGATAAAAAGTTCTTCCAGAAAAGAAAAATATATATATACAATATTTGAAATTAGTAGTTCAATAATGAATTAAAAATAGATTATAATAATCAAAATACAGAATACAAGAGAAGAGAGCTGATAAAAGCTATCACAGAACATAGCATAGACAAGAAAATAGTAAACAAGAACACATATAAACATGGATGCATTTTTGAGCAAGACTGATCACATGACTAACTGAAATAAAAATAAGGGGTAAAATGAGAATGGAAGAAGGGAAATATTAAAAAATATAATGATGCATTTCCCTCCTTTCCTTATTCTTGTATCTCTTTAATTACTTTACCTTCCTACAAATTATGAAATATTGAGCCTCAAAGCACATAGGTGGGGCCAAATAATGTAGGCATATAAAACTGATTGGAGTATGAAGGTTGCCCAACTCGGGGATGTAGGGAGGATACAACACTGTGTTCTGGAACCCAAATGGTGTGAGGAGAGCATCCATATGGCACTGACTGAATAAATAAATAAATAAATAGTATAACTGGAATCAGTTTCTGTCTGTTAGAGAAGGTATGTGCAAATACAGAAAGGAGGAATGTTGAATTGAATTTGGCTATATCTATGTGCACCCAGTATTTGTGATAGAGTAATAAACAGAACAATTCCAGTAAATGACCTAACTCTTTCAGTGAGAGGCATAGGAGCAGCACTATGCTAATAGTTACCAGCATAATGCATGTTCAACATTTTGCTTCTAAATGCCATTGTTCCTTTCAAGGAATGGAGATTCTTTGGGGGAAATGACTGCTCTGAAGATGAACGTATAAACCACAAGGTGATCGTGGAACAACTTGTGCTAGATAGCAAGAAAATGCTCAAAGAAAGATGCAAACACAATCAAAAGACATGAAAACTAGATGAAAGAGATTACTACTGACCAAATCTGGAGCAATCTGAGCATAAAAATAATAATTGGAATGGATTATAACACACAAATAAAATAGGGAACGATGAATCCAAAGTGATATTAAAAAAAATATGTATAAATTGAAAGTGTTGTAAGATATTAACATAGGTTCAAAGTAATTCTTGTGAAATATTTATTAATTACAGAGGAAAAGTTATAACTTTTGAGCAATAAAGTCTGACATACAATACCTTAAGCAAGTGATTAAAGTAATCATTACTACTAATAGGGCAAATCTAATTTGTGTACCTCCCAATAAGATACAATGAGAAGAACACATCAGTTCTGTGATACTCCTATTAAAGAGGCATAACCTGAATCTCATGAAGATACATCAGGCAAACTCAATTGAGAGACATTCTACAAAATTACAGGCCTATAATTTTCAAATGTGTCAAGGTCATGAGAGCTAAGCGAGAACTAGGGTTGTAAGTTGATGGTGACTAAAGAAAACATGAAATCTAAATGTGACATGCTGTTTTGAACTGCATCCCTTGGCTATAAAGGACATTATTGGGAAAATAGGAATGGAGTTTAAAATTAGATGGCAGCAATATATCAATGTTTATTTGCTAATTTGAGGATCGTTTTGGAGTCATATAGGAAAATGTCCTTTTTTGTAGGAAATGCATACTAAAATGTTTTTATGATGATGGGGTATCAGATCAATAACATCCTCTCAAATATTTCAGGGAAATAAAGTAATTTGTGCTATATTTGTAACTGTTCTATTAATTTGTGTTTCATTTCATTGCCCTGAGTTTTCCAGTCTATATGAAAACAGCACTCTGTTCTTGCCTTATACCTGAAAAATGCAAAGAAGAAAACATTTTTTTAATTGGAGAGATCCATTATCACAGTGAATTCTAAATCACTTAAGACAAAGTATTAAAAAGCAGCCAGAGACACAGAGGGCTTACTACTAAGTACCAACTAGCAAATCAACTGGAAAATACCTTGACCAAAAGGGGGAAAAGGTAAAGACAAATGAATTTGTATAGCTAAGAGACTTCAAAGTGAGTACGGAGGTCATTCCAGAGGTTATGCCTATGCATGTCTCAGCAGGATTCAATTGACTGCCAAAGCAAATATTTCTCAACAGGAACAATGGAATCCAGAAAAAAAAACCCATAACAAAGAGTATTTCATAAAGGATGAGAGAAAATAACACCTAACCTAAAAATATTATATTATTTATGTTATATATTATATTACATTATATTAATATTATATATCTTATGAAACGACAGTTTGCTAAGGGAGCATCTACAGGAATGATAAGCAAACTAACTCAAAAACTTTCAGATAATTCTGGAAAACCATTGATAGTATGAAGCAAAAAATAGATATACCTATTGTGTTCGGATTAAAAATAAGGAGCAAGAAGGTAAATGGGAAAAGTTTGCAAAAATCTGAGAAGGTCATGATTAGACAAATCAAACATCTTTATATTATTTTTCTTAAAGATATTCATTTAATATAAAATTATGCTTTAAAATTTTATCATGAGATAGAGTTTTCTGTAATTATCTAATAATCTTTAAGAATCTATTTTTGCCTGTTACTTCTATACACTTTATTTCACTTCTTAGAGAAATAAATTAATGCATACTGTCTCTCATCTTTACTGTGTATATTATGAGTTAGCAGGAAATATACTTTTTAGTTAGATTTTACTTTCTAGTAATTTCTTTATACACATTTTTCTAAATTGTCTTCCCTTGTAACAAGTGTTCCATACTTTACATTTTTTAACCTCAAGGATATTTAATTTTTGAGGTTTTTTTCCTATAACTTCAACTTCCTTAAAATATTACAAGATTTATATATATAGTATTAAAGTTAAAATGAATAAAAATTCAGTTTTGGGAGATTTTCCCTATAGGATTTAATATCATGGGAGTTTCTATACTGGTATGAAACAATGAAATAATAAAGTACTTTTGAGGTGTAATTCATAATTTTAAAATGATTTGTTTTTCTATAAATATATGTTGTTTAGAGTGTGCAGAAGTGGTGAGGTGAGGGCATGAAGTTTCCAGAGAAAGACTACAAAGTAAGTTACATTTTTAAAAAATTAATTAAGTAACATTAAGATTGTGTGAAAAAATAAGGAATTTACATAGAACCTAAAACCCAATGATTAAACTGCATGCTTATTATAAAATAAACAATTTGGAGGCCATACTTTTATCTTCCAAGGTATTATGTGGAGAAAATGCACCCCCATTCCATGTAAAATAGTACCCTAGTGACTTGCAATGCTTAATGTGGGTCTTCTTTTAGGAAGAAGCTTGTGCACTAACTTAGGTTTCAGTAGTTATTACTTAGTTTTAATATTACTAAAATATACATAGTGTAGACAGAAGTTTGTATTTTAAACATAATATGCATATACTAACATGAAGAAAACTACCACAGAAAGGAAATTTTCTAATCACTAAAGATATTTAAAGTAAAACTATAAACCAACATCTTTGCAAAAAATTGCATGTATTGATTATTATCTCACATAGAAGTTAAAATGTTCAAAACGGACCATAAAATTTGGAATTACCTATAAGGGCAAAAATTATGATTATTCCCAGTCAAAATGCATATCAATATTATAACCTGATATTTATGACCAGTAAGTGATAAGAGATAAGTCCCCCAAAATAGAACATTATCTGTAAATTCATGTTTCATGATATTGAAATGGGCTTTCTTTTGAGAAAATCATTTCCACCTTCTTGGAGACAAAGAAAGAATGAGTAATACTTTTTAGAGAAATTGAAGAGAAGGTAACTATGCATGTTACCACTGACAGTTTGTTCAAGTATGGAAAGTTAGTGAATGTGCATATTGCTAGGTATATACCATTCTCAGGGAAAGGATACTGCAATCCCACAAAAATATAACATATATTTCTAAATAGCCCTTTCTTCTTCTTTGTTCTTTCATGCATTAAAACATAGTTTGGTTGCCACTGAAGAATTTACATAGAGTTGACATTGGTGCATCTGTAAACTATAGACCATGATTAATAGCACTGCTTCAATATATGTCCATCAATTGTAAAAAATGTACCACACTAATGAAAGATGTTGTTAATGGGAGAACATGTGGGAGGGAGAGGAGGAGGGGTATATGGGAATCCCCTCTAATTTCAATGTACCATTTATGTAATATAAAACTTCTTTAAAATATAAATTTAAAAAAGCAAAAGAAATTCTCGTGTCTACTAATAACAAGTAAAGAGTTTGAATCAGTATTCAAAAAAACCTCCCAATATAGAAAAGGACCAAATGAGCTTCATTGGTGATTTTACCAAATATTCCAGAAAAACTTAACACTAATCCTCATCAAAATCTTCCAAAAAATGGAAGAGAAGAGAACATTTCCACACTTACTGAATGAGGTCCACATCACGCTAATACTAAAATCTGAAAAAGATAGCACAGAAAAGCAAATTACAGAGCATTATTCCTTATGAATATAGATGCAAAATTCCTCAACAAAAAACTGGCAAACTGACTTCAACAGAACATTAAAATAATTATGCACCATGATCAAGTAGGATTATCACTGATGTGCAAGGATGAGTTCAACATAAAATCAATTAATGTAATATACCACATCAAGTGAACAAAAGAAAAATATATACATGACAATCTCAGTTGACACAGGAAAGGTATTTGACAATATCCAGCACCACTCTTGATAAAAACACTTAGAAAGCTAGGAATGGATGAAACTTCCTCAACATGATAAAGGGTGTATATGGAAAACCCACTGCTACTATCATATTAGTGTTTAAAGACTGAGAGCTTTCCCTCTAATTAGGAAGAAGTCAAGGCAGCCTACTGCGACAACTATTATTCAATGTTTTACTGGAAATTCTAGCCAGAGCAATTAGGAAATAAAAAGAAGTAAAAGATATCCAAATAGCAAAGGAAGAAGTAAAGCTATCCCTATTTGCAGGTGGAATGATCATATATATTTAGATTTATATATATCAAATACCGAAAAATCCACAATAGTGTTACTAAAGCTAATAAAAGAATTCAACATAATGGTGGGGAACGAGAACAACATGCAAAAATCAGTAGTGTTTCCAACACCAATAATGAACAACCTGAAGGGAAAAGAAAAAAAGAAAATTCAATTTACAATAACAACAAAATAAATTTAACCAAAGATGTAAAAGACTTATACATGAAAACTTCAAATTATCACTAAAATAAATCAAAGAAGACCTAAATAAGTAGGAAGGCATTCCATGTTCATGGATTGGAAGACTAAATAGTGCCTTATACCATATATAAAAATTAACTAAAAAGTTACTTCAGAGGCCTAAATATAATAACCAAAACAATAAAATTAGAAGAAAACTTAAGGAAACATCTTTGGGAACTTGTGTCATGCAACGGTTTCTTCTACTTTGCACCAAAAGCACAAGCAACAAAAGGAAAAATAGATTAATGGGAATTGATCAAAATTAAAAACTTTATGCACCAAAGGACATTGTCATGGAAGTAAAAATACAACCTACCTAATGGAGAAAATTTTTGGAAACCACATATCTGATAAAAATTCAAATTATATATATATAAATCCTGTAACTCAACAACAAGAAGACTAGCAACCCAATTAAAAATCGAGTAAAAACTTCAAAAGACATTTCTCTAAAGAAGGTATACAAATTGCCAAAAATGCATAAAAAGATTCTCAACATCATTAGCCATTAGTGAAATGCAAATCAAAACCACAATGAGATACTACTTCACACCTACTAGAATAGCTTACTTATTTAAAAAGAGCAAAAGAGAAAATTACAAGTGT
The DNA here is from genome assembly GCA_026826555.1 of Tolypeutes matacus. Classification (NCBI taxonomy): domain Eukaryota; kingdom Metazoa; phylum Chordata; class Mammalia; order Cingulata; family Chlamyphoridae; genus Tolypeutes; species Tolypeutes matacus. The sequence continues at coordinate 7,926,375 of JAKSZT010037812.1, forward strand.
TGGAGAGAATGTGGAGAAATAGGAACACTTATTCATTGTTGATGCAAATGTAAAATGGTGCAGGTTCTAAACAGTTTGGCAGTCCCTCAGATTAAGTATTGAATTACCACATGACCCAGAAATCCCAGTTCTAACTATATACTCAAAAGAAGCTAAACAGGCACTCAAACAGATTTTTGCACACCGTTGTTCACAATGACATTATTTACAATTGGCAAAAGATGGAAGCAACCCAAGTGTACAACAACTGATGAGTGGATAAACAAAATGTGTTATCTACATACAATGGAATATTATTCAGCTATAAAAAGGAATGGAAGTCCTGATGTGTGCTACAACGTGGATAAGACTTGCGAAACTATGTTGAATGAAATAAGGCAGACACAAAGGACAATATTGTATGACCTCATTGATATAAAATGTTTAGAATAAGAAAATTCACAGAGTCAGAAACTAGAATACAGGTTATGAGGGACCAGGGAAGGGTAGGAAATGGGGAGTTAATGCTTATTTGGTTGAATTTCTGTTTGGCATCATGGAAGTTTTAATAACAGATAGTAGTAATTGTAGCACAACACCATGAATATAATTAAACCACAAAATCATATTTTTGAATTGATTAAGAGGAAAAAATTTAGGTTGTATATATGTTATTAGAATAAAAAATGTAAAAGGCAGAAACATAGGGCTGTACAACACAAATAGTGCACCCTAATGTAAACTATGGACTGCAGTTAATAGTATAATTATAGTAATGCTTTTTCATCAATTTTAGTAATGTTTCCTCACTAATCCAAAGTATTAATAATAGGGAAATCTATTTGTGTGAGTGGTGTATATGGGAACTATTTTCTGCATGATTTTAGAAAACTTCTCTAGAAAACAGAACAAAACAAAATAAAACTAGGGTCTACATGGGGGAAGAATGATACTACAATAGGTCCTGCTTTGTCATAGCTGGCAGGGGAGGAAAAACAGAAATGTTAGGGGGAGAATGTAGGAAGGAAGAGAGCGAGAGAGAATCGAGCTGTTAGTGCAGTGGTTGGCTCCCCTCCTGCGGGTGTGGGGGCCATAAGGAGCCCCATCCTCTTTTTCTGAGGGGCCCAACTAAGCCACAGAAGCCAGCCCAGCACTTGCTAAACCAGCGAAAAACTAGTGCCTGAAAAATCCTTTGGAATTATTAGTCTGCTAATTAGCCTTTCAAACCCATTTTCCCATTCCAAATTTTAGTAAAGAACTTCTGGATTTTATAACAGCAAGTGGTTGGGAATGAGAAGCCACCTTTCCTAGACTCCCTGCAACAGCCTTTTCACGAAGTTCTGTTCAGTGAATGTGAGGGAAGGGATATGTACAACTTTTGGATCACATCATGACAAGTACCGGTTTGCTCTCCACTTTCCCGTTCCCCTTCATTCAGGTCAGAGACTGGAAATGGTGGGCACGAGTCAGCCTCAACAAGCTTCAACAACATTGGAGAAAGCAGATAGAAAGGCAGAGGGAATCTAGGTTTCTGGATGCCCTTTGCATATTGTCCAAATCTTTTGACCATTTTTATTGTGTAGCTGTTTTTCTACTATGAGGTTGTAAAGTTTTCATTTATTTTTTGACACAAGGCATATATGTGTATATTTCATATTTCTTCCAAATTCAGGATTGCGTTTTCATTTTCCTAATTGTGTCTCCTTAAGAGCAGAAGATTTTTAAAAAATTTGTCAAAATCCAAATTATTATTTACTAATTATTCATACTTTTTGTGATCCAAGTAAAATTTCCCTTCCCCAATGTCATTCATGAAAGTTTTTAATTTTACATTCATACTATAAATCATTTTGAGTTAAGTGTTTGTTTGATGAGTGGTTATGTTCAAGGCTCATGTTCATCCTTACAAAGATATAGAGAATTTCAGCTTAATTTTTGAGAAAGACAATCATTTTCCTTTTTAACAATCTTGGAGTCTTGGACAAAAGTAATTTGCACATATGCACGGTGTATTCTAATATCACACTGTCTTGATTACTCTAGCTCTATAGTAAGTCTCAAAATTTGTTAATGCCAAGTCCTCTACCTTCATTCTTTTTTTTATTAGACTGATTTTGAAATTAAATGCCCATTTTATTTTTATAAATTCTACACAAACTGGATGATTTCCACAATCACGTGCTAGATTTTGATTGGAATTAGAAAAATAATTTCAATAATAAATTAAATATTTATTTATTGTGGTAAATATATATAACTGAAAATTTGCCATTTTAATTGTTTCTTAGTGTACAATTGAGTAGCATTAATCACATTCACAATGTTGTACAATCATAACCCACTATGTTTCCAAAATTTTTCATCACTCCCAACAGAAAGTGTACACATTAAGTAAGAACTCCACAACCCTCCAACCCCTGGTAATCTCTAACCTACTTTCAGCCTCTATGAATTTGCCTATCCTAGGTATTTCATATAAATGACCTCATATAATATTTGTCCTTTTATGTCTGCATTATTTCACTTAGCATATTGTTTTCAAGGTTCAACCATGTTATAGCATGCATCAAAATGTCATTCCCTTTTATGGATGAATAATACTCCATTATATGTATATACCACCTTTTGTTTATCCATTCATTGGTAGATGAACACTTGGATTGTTTACACCTTTGGCTATTATAAATTGAATAATATTTGTATAAAATATGAATAATATTGCTATGAAAATTGGTATTCATGTATCTGTTTGAGACCTTGTTTTCAGTTCTTTGGAGTACATGCTAGGAGTAGAATTGTTGGGTGATATGTTATATCTGTGTTAAACTTTTTGAGGAACAGCCAAACTATATTCCAGAGCAGCTGTACCATTTTACATTCCATCTACCAAGTAAGTACAAGAATTCCAATTTCTCCACATCCTCTCCAACTCTTATATATGCTTTTAGTTATAGCCAACCTAGAAAGTTTGAAGTGGGATCTTGTGTTTTTACTTGCACTTCCCTAATGATTAGTGATATTGAGCATCATTTTCATGTGCTTATTGACCATTTGTATATCTTCTCTGGTGATATATCTATTCAAGCACTTTGCCCATTTTAAGTTTCAGTTCTTTGTCTTTTTGTTGTAGAAGTACTGTACATCTTTCCTGCCAACTATCATGCATATTAGCCAGTTTTATCCTCAAACAACAGTCTATACACATTGCCAGTGAGTTCCCATCCACAATCCTTTTTAGATCTGCTTTAACTCTCCCCCTCCCCCATTCATGTCAGTAATAGGTGCAAAAAGTTCATTACTGATCTTTAAGCTGCTCTGTTATTTAATAATGTCCAAACTTTCACTTTTTGGTGTCTTTCCTGTTTCATGGAGCTCTACCTAAGAAATATGACATAACAACCTCTGGTCTTTAAAATCTTAATGTGTGTGGGTCTTTCTTGATGTTCCTATTCTTCTTTCATAGGGTTTAGTACTAGAAGCAGGCAAAAAAAATAAAAGTCTCTGTTACCTGAAAACTATCAATGCTTAGTTGCTCGTTTCCCCTCTGATTTTGCCATCCCCAGCATCCTTGCCCTAGAAAAATTATTTCCCTATGTCTAGTCTCAAAAAGAAACACTGCCCATCTGGTGGTGGTGGAGGAGGTTGTGGTGGTCATGACTGTGTGTTTATATGTGTGTATATCTTGGAGAGGAGGGCGTAAAAACCCAGAAAAGAACAAAGGGCCTAAAATATAGAATGCAAGGCAAATAAGCCATTAGATTTTCAAAATTATTTTTCTGCTGCTCATCATTAACAAGACAGAATGACGTCTCAGACTTGGACACAAGATGGAAAAGCAATATTTTAAAAGCAAGTCAGGTTTTCAGAGCACTTGAGTACTCACTTATAAATGCCATTAAAATATGTGGTACACATCACCCACAAAATAGAATGAAATTTAAAATATTGCTGTCATGTAGAAGTGCTCATTAGAGAAGTCCCTAGAGTCCTTAGAATAAGAAATAAGGGAAAAATCAAAGAACTTAGGTAAATTTATAAATAAGGATTTAGAAGTTTTATTTATTTTAAAATAAAAAAAGAATCCCTTTTTCTGCTTACTGCTCATGTAGTACATTATGATAATTTATAAGAAACATTATTACAAATAATTATAATTTCATGCCTATCAAGAACAGCAATGTATTGAGAAAAAAACTCATGGAAGAGGGATTTGCTTTTACATCTTTATAAAATCTGTCTTAAAAGACCTTTACACAACAGTGAATTCAAGTATATGAAGAATCCCCACTTTTATCCTTTAACTAGCTCTCATTGGACAAATAATTATTGGAAAGTCTTCATGTAATATCTAGTTAGATATGTGCCTTTAATATTATTAAAACACTAAAATGAGTCATGAAGCTAATTAAAGAAATATAAAAGGGAGGGATAAAATTTCCTTGTTAAGTAGAATTGATTGCACAATTCTAATTTGAAAGTTTAATAACCACTTTAAACCTATTGAATCAAGTAAAGAGTAATGCAACTAATATAATTATATGTAGTTAAAGGGAATATTCATTTTTATATATTAAAATCCATAATTCATTATGCCAAACGAAATATGAATTAAATATGTTGCAGATTATAATATGTGAAATCTGATCTGTGGTTTTTAATTGATTCACAATTCAAATCCAGTTTTGTATTGAATAAGATTTGTATAAAATATTCTTTTTGAAATGTCATTATTAGAAGTCTTATTTTTATACATTCCGTAAATATTAACTGGCTACCTGATATGTGTCAGGCACTAATGAACAAGGAATATACCATATTCTCAAAGCTAGTGTGATCCACGTGATACGCATGAGAAAAATAGATGATATAAAGTGAATATATGGAGTATACTGGAAAGGCACTTAACTCAGTTTGAGATTGGAAAGGGAAAATTCAGAAAAGTTTCCAAGTGGAGTATACTAAATGATTAGATATACTTTAGACAGACAAGGATGGAAAGGAGGTTCCAAGGAGAGAAAAATCAGAGATAAAGCAAGGGATTGTTAGTATGGCCACAACCTAAAATGGACATGAGTGAACAACAATGCTTAAAACAAAGACATAATGGCATTCTATAACAAACATAAGAGTTTGAATTTTATTCTGAAAAGTCTCCTATGGGATTTTAGGCATGGGATGACATGATCAGAGTCATGTTTTTAATCTAATTCAGAAATGTATTTTCTTTGCTACTTAGTCATGAACACACAAACAATTAGCTAAAGCAATAATAATAAAAAAAAAGAACCATGAAATTATGAGCAAAAATATACAATGCCAGGTATCTCATTTTAATTCATTTTTCCTTCTCGTTTCATTTTTATCTCATATCCCTCAGTGGGTAAACTATGGTCTGTCCTTCCTCATGGGGCATCTTAGCAGAAGAGGATGTTTAACAATTTTGGTGAAAAGTATTAAGAAAGAGCCCCACTAAAATATTTTCATATCCATGCACAACCTAAGAGCAATTATGTTTATCAGACTCTGAAGAACACATTTTTTTATGACCTCAACAAACAGCATAATCAGAATCATTAGATATTTCCATGCAGGGAGTAGTACATCTAATACCTCAAGTCACTCCAGGTTCTTATTTAACTTATAGGAACAGGTCTGAGGTAATCTCTGTAAGGAACACTCATTACTAATAATGTTGTATTATTTGATCCTAACAGGTCCCTGCACTGATATTCTCCTTCCTGGGGAGGAATAACCTTCTTCACTAGGTGACAAATGTATTGGTATGCTTAAGATAGTTGTTAATTCAAATGTGAAGGTAGATTTCTGGAAGGTCTTTCCTCTCATTGTAGTGATACAAGAGAAATCTGGGGAGTGAGGCATTGCTGGAATTCAGTACCAGTAAAGCTTTGATCATCTGGTGTTTGATCTGCAAATAAGCTAAGGAATGATTGAAAGTAGGAACTTAATGGGAAACCAAACAGGGAGTAAATTTTTGTAAATGAGAAAGTTAGGCATCTATTGAATTTTATTACAGAAAGCAGATCATTTGTGAAAGTAGAACATATATTATGTTTAGAATAACAGGTCAGAAAAGGAAGTTTTACTTTGTTTAAAAACATGTAATTAATATGGTATAGACAAAGTAATTAAGGTAAAGAGAAATGAAAAAGCAAAGACAAAGAATTCCTAAACAGAACCTTAACAGGCTTCTGAACGGTTAAGACTACTTCACAGATTTTTAAAGGTATTGCTACTGTCCAGAGTCAAATGTATAGCTCTGAACACATGCTCAAAGAGATGCATTGTTCCCAGTATAGCAGGGAGCCCTGTAAAATGACAGCTTCCCACCAAACTGAGAGTGATACGTCAGATCAAAGAAGGACTCAGACAAGTCCAGCTTGACAAGTAAGTGAGTGTTTAATAGGGGGGCTTACGTGGGGCCTCACCTTCGATGGTCGAAGGGGAGTCCTGTTTCATGGCAAATCCAAGCCTGGTGGTGGCCTAAATCCTCATCTTTGGCAGCTGGATGATAGCATGGTGCTTCCGAGGCTCAAGTCCACACTTCCCACAAAGCCAGAGGGGTCTTTTATACTACATGTCTACATGTCCACATGTGGATGGGTAGGGCATGTGAGGAGGAGCATGATTAAAAAGTACAGTGCTCTGGACAGATAATAAAGGAATGGAAATTCACTAAGTTTATTAGTAGGGCAGATGTTACACTTTGACAGTAACTTCTTAAAACAAGCACTTAAAATGTTTGTCAGTAGGGCTGAAGTTACATCTGAACAGTCATTGGGTGAGGGACCTATTGATATGAAGGTGGTCAAGGAGTTCACAGAACAGATTATTCTTAGAATTTCTAGGAGAGAGGTATACAAGGCTGACTTAGTCACAAGCTCACAAACAGATATTTCTCAAGGCTTGAAGGCTTGCTGTGTAATTAAGAAATGAAATGCTGCTGTGACTAGGAAGGGAAAGAACTGGAAGGGTGAGAAAATTGCAAAGCCATTTATGCTACACGCACCAAGTTATAGAAAATAGTGAAAAATCCCAGAGATCAAAATCTTCCCTAGCCTAAAGTCTAAGTGGTTTAGTCTAATAAATTGATCAAAGAAAGTTTCAATTCAAGTAAAGGACTTATAAAAAGGGTCAGTCAAGTCAATGTACAGGATACTCAGTTAAATCTGTATCCACTCTTTCTGAATTGAAGTTATGATTTATTAAAAAATGAATCTATTCTCCAAGAGAACAAAGGGCTTAAATGAGAAAGTGTGTGGAATTCAAATATCAGGCCGAGCTCCTTTTAATTCCAAGAATGATCAGATATAAGACTTTTAGTAATTTTAAAAGAGCTATTAATTTTCTTCTAATTTTTTTTTTTTTTTACAAATTATTCTTCTTGTAGATACAAGTACTAGATACACATTCAAAAACGCTGTGGGAATATTCAGATATAGGAAGGAATTTTAAAATGTGGATATTGCTTTGCTTTCCAGCTGGTTTGTAATTAAAGTAGGGAAATATGTGATGGCAATTATACCAGAGAAATAATGAATCAAATCCCTAGGTCCTCTTAGAAACAAAACAATGGAAAATTAAACAAAGGTGTGAAGAAGGAATTGGCAGTTTTAGTGATTTAACCAACAAGAAACTCCATGATCCCTATAAACTGAAACCACATTCATTTTATCTCCTGAGATGCAATGGCATGTGTATGACATTATTTATCATGTATTCAATCACTGATATTTAATGCCTATTTATGACATCTACATGAAGAGCTGCATTCATGAGTGGATCTTGAAAATGTTTATTGAAATCACTCTATGCAATTCAGAAAAATATTTGAGCAATTGCAATAGTGTGGTAAACATTTTGGAAGGGAAAGCACAGGGGTTACTTTGGGGAATAGGGCAGAGACCCAGAGTTGAGCACAAAGGGCATGGAGAAAATGAAGTTTAAACTGAGACCTAAGATCTTTATAGGAGGAGTTAGCAAATAGGAAGCAAGATGCCAGAAGGAAAGTATTTCAAGTAAAGAGAACAGCTGTGTGTCCAGCTGTTTATAACCACAAAAGAGAGGCTTGTTCTTGGAAGTAAAAATCACAAGGACAGTGTAGCTCTCACACAGAATTGAGGGTGGGAGATAATAACGAGTAATGATTCTGGTGAGGTAAGCAGATTCAGATTTGCAGAAAAAAACACTCTTTGGAGTGTTTGGGCAGAAAAATTGAAGTGTTTTTGCAGTAACACCAGCAAGTGATGTCAGTTTAAAGTAGGATAGTGGTGGTGATATGGAAATCAGTGGGGTGATTTAAAAATATATATTTAGGAAATAGTTGCTACCAGTCTCAGTAGTTAAGTGGCTGAGATTTTCGGGAATCATAAAAAGAAAAGTTTCATTGCAATGATTGGGGGAAAATGAGACTGAATAATGAATGGAAAATGAGTAATTAGAAAAGAAGTATATGCATTCCTCAAATGTTTGGCTGAAAAGGGGGAGAGAAGCACAATACTTTGGCAATAGCAGGGCTGAGGGTAGAAGGGCAAGATTTGAACTTGTTTATATGCTAATGCAATGTCTGGAAACCACAGAAAGAACATTTCACTCTTAAACAATCCTGTAACAAAAATAATTCCAGCAAACCTGACTTAATCCTAAAGGTAGTGCCTGTCTATGCCTGCCTAAATTTATTTATCATTTATAATGTTTGCTATTGAAAGGACAAATGATTAATTTAAATGGGAAAGTATTAATGTCAAATTGGTTGTTAGGCATTAGAGATCATTGCTAACATTTTCTCATAATTAGACATTTTAATTTCTCCCAATTTAAGCATCTTAAATCTCGGAGATTCTTTTTAAACTCCAACCAAATCGTTAAGATGCAATGAAATACTGGTTATAAAGCTTGGTTGAGGAAGCTCCATCAAAAAAATACAGACATAAGCTCCTTCCTTTGAAGGCATGCAACACTCATTTCTGATTACAGAACTGTGAGTCACTAGATTACATTCTTAGCCTTGTAAAGAAAATAGATTAAGATAGTACAGTTTGCTTTTGCTCCAGACGATGGCAGAGGTCTAGATTATGTTGCGCTATTTTCTTTTCCTTTTTATTATAATGTTTTGCCACAAGAATTAGGTTTTAGAAAATTATGGCTTTACATGTTCCCTGAAATATAAACCTAACCTGTACAGCTTTGACCTTTTCCACATTCTAGTCTCTCACTTTATGATCATTCTGTTTCTCCCCTTTATGTAATCAGTAGCCAATGACAAAACAGAAGCAGATGCAATTGATAACTGACCAAAGGCAGGCAGTCCAGAATGGTCTGTCTCAGGGTACTCTGAACTGTCTGACTTTGGATAATTGTCCTTGAAACCTAAGTAAGGTTTAGCCGAGTCAAAGCAAAATGCCATAAATCAATTAGTGAATACATCATATTGTCTTTTGGATGTTTGATATTCCCTCTTCATGGATAGGACAGTTTACCACCTGAATCGTTATTAATTTACCTCTTGAAAAACAGGTGTAATTCCCTCCCGGTTCCTGCACATCTTTGCTATTAATAAATAAAGCTATTTTTTTTTTAATGAGGAAGATTTTGTCACCTCTGACAAAATATTATTGAGTGCTTATTATATACCAAACTGAAAGTACAAAGAATTAAAAGATACAGTCCCTGCAGTTACAATCTCTTTAATATCATGCATCTAACAGAAATGTGGTCTGGAGATTAGAGTACAAGCAAAATTAATATAGATGTCTATTCAGCCTTAGGATTCCTGAAAAAAATGCGCAAACTCCTACAATACTCAATTGTTTTGGGAACATGATCTCACATGCCAAACAAAGCCACCTGCTTTAGTTGCTGTAAGGCTCCACCTGCCCAGGATAAAAAGACTAGTCCAGATGATGGCCTCAGGGCCCTCTTAGCTCTCTGATATTTGACTTAGCACTGCCAACTTTACATCACCAACTCTGAGCTACTCTGTTTATCCACTTTCTAAAGCTATAAAGTGAAGATAATTCAAATCACTTTTGCCTTCTGGGTAAATATTAGTGGGAGACCAACTTGAATCACACTATATTCATTTAAAGTACTTTATTGTTAAAGGTATGGGTATATTTATTTGACAACTGATATATTATTTACAGCATCTGATGACTTTGTTTAAAACACTTTAGCCTGAGAGGAGAAATGATTTTAAATACTTTGTATATTCCTCTGCTTTGAAAATATATTGAGTGGCTGAAGAAGTTGTTGAATACCATAGAAAAATATTTTGAGACATCTTAGGGGTCTGGATCCATATATTTGAAGGATTTATTTAAGTCAATTTTATTTTAATGATTTCTACTGATGAACTGGTTACAGAGTAGAGACAATGTCATTCTTGGTTCTATTAACCAAAACTATAGAGGCGAAAGAAAATCAGAGTGACAAATAAGAGTCAGGTCGGTTTAAAGGATTTTAAAAAAATTAAATATTTTGCTTTTAACCTTTGGTATTCTCTAATCAAAAGAAGAAAAATAATCAGAAAATCAAAGCACTGGTAAAAGTACATTGGAAGAATCTTAATGACATTTATTATTCCTTTTTCCCATTAATCTCTGAATTATGATAACACATTTATTTCAACACTCCATTGATTGCTTTTCTCCTAGAAATTAAATGCATAAAAGCCATTAATTTTACCAAAGGTGTTAGTTTGTAGTTATTTATTTTCTTCTTGTTTAAAATTAAAAGGCAAAGGAACACAACAACAACAACAAAAAAAACGAAAATATTTTCCTCAGATAAAGAATGAAAAAAAAAAAGAAAAGAAGAAGCCAGCAAATATAAACAACATTAGAATAGCTTTCTCTTCTCTTCTTCTGTACGTCCATCCTCTTTTAATGTGCCCTACTCAAGGTTAGTAGAAAATAGAACCTCTCAGATTCACCCTCATGCAAACTCATACCTAAGGGATCTGTTGTTTATTTCTACATTCTCAATTTTTCTTACAAAATCTGTGTCTTACAGATGTTACTTTCCCCTACCAAGTGGAATCAAGATCAATGGTTTATAGATTGGAAATATTTTAAGGCTTGATACCTCTGGTTATATTGTTGTTATTTTCTTTCAATAATTAAGCACCTTTCTCCTAACTAACCCCATGAACAACATCATATCTCAAACTTACATAAAGATGTTAAAGGCATTTGATAATATTTTTCATAATATTTCTAAATGATGCTTTTCTATTTTACTGAAAGCAAAAGAAAATGAAGTAAACATATTTTTTTTTCACAAAAATAAGGTTTATGTTAGAAACATTGTTATTCCTCTTTCCTGGAACATTCTCCCTCTGTCTTGGCTCTACACCTTTGACTAACCCCCATCAGGTACCAACTTAAATATAATGTTCTTCCTGAAATTTCTTCACTCCCTAGTTGATAGTTGTTGATTATTAGATGTGTATGCAGTATGCTCCCACAGTTTCTTCACTTCTCTCTTGGAACTTATCACACCCCGATGTCTGCTTGCTAATCATCATCTCCTCTGGACAACATCTGAGAAAAAGAAGGGGGATGTCTATCTTGCTCATTGATTTTATACCTAGTACATAGCCTTATTCAGTAAATACTTTCTAAGAAAAGACAGTATCCAATTTATTGACCAACTGATACATTTAAAATATTATCAGACACAAATTTTCAAAATTAGCAATGTGCAACCAAATGTTTAACAATTAGCTCTTGGTAAATAATATATCTATTATAAATTTGAAATTATGCTTTATTTTATTTTATTTTAAAATGCTATACATATATTTTATTTTAAAATAGGATATATATGTATAAATGTAAAATACGCACATTTATTATGAATTTTATTGATAAAGTGTCTCATACAATTTAACATAAATAATAATATACATAATATTCTTTATTGTAAATTCCATATAGTCCATTGATAATCACAGACTGTATTTGTTGTTTTTGGCAAACTCTTGTGTCCTTAGTTTCATGATTGCAATTAAAGTATAAGTGTAATTTTGATCAAAATCTATGGCTTATATTTCCCCTCATATTAATAAGTAAGGCAAAACAGAAACAATGAAGTATAAAAGAATATTCTTTGTTCATCAATGGCATGAGCGACCTTAATCAATCAGGTAACAGCTTTCTACTACGGTTGGAATATTTACTCCAAATGGTTTTATTAATTTTTTAAAATTTTTAAAGAAGCTTTAGATTATATAAATGTTACATAAAAAATATAGTGGATTCCCATATACCCTACCCCATCACCCTCCCTCGCTTTCCCCCATTAACAAAATCTTTCATTAGTGTGGAACATTTGTTACAATTGATGAAAACATAATATTTGAAGCATTATACTAGCCAAAGACTATAGTTTACCTTACTGTTAACACATTGATCCACACAATTTTATAGATTTTGATGAAATGTATAATGGCCTGTATCTTTCATTGCAATGTCATGCAGCACAATTCCAATGTCCCAAAAATGCCCCATATTACAACTATTCTTCCCTCTCCCTCCCCTCAGAATCTCTGGTTGCCACTGCTTTTATATCAATGATACAAGTTCTTCCATTGCTAGAATAATAATAAGTCTACTTTAGTCCATAGTTGCATTCCTTCCTTATGTTTGTTCATTCCTCAGTCTTGAGTATTTAGGGATGGTGATGCCCAATCTCTTTCTGATTGAGAGGGAGCTTAGATCCCATGGAGCAGAAGGATGGAACTGTCTTGCTTGTGCTTGTAGATTCACTCTGTTTTTTTTGGAATGGGTGTTGTCTGACACCATCCTTTTGTTAGTGTCCTGGGTGATTCCAATGATATTTTGTGCTATGCACAATGTAGTGGCTACAGACAATGTGTAATGAGGTGCTACACATGGAACACAGGCTCAGATACAACAGAAACTTTATTAATTACACAGAATGAAGGGTCTACAAGAGCAGGGGAAAAGAGCCCATCGTGGCCCATCTTCCAGGGAACTCAACTGTTCTGATCAGAGTCTATGGGTGGCAGTTCTGCACATCTCACTTAGTGATGGAGAGGAAAGACCCTCTGCTGTTAGAGTGTTGACTGTTTATACACACCAGGGGGAGGGAGCACTGCCCCTTAGAGTTCCCATCCTGATAAGCATCTGAGGCTGCCAGTTGTTCAGGATTAAGGTATGGCCTGGCCTTTAAATTAGATGTAACCTCTCCTCAACCTGTGGAAAGGAAACAGACTGAGACACCTGAACACAACAGAAAAGGATGGAAGAGTTAGGTGAGGGCTGGGAGATGGCCACTAAGCATGTGTCTGTGACTTGCCCAGCAAACACAATGCACTTTTTATTTTTTTTTTATTTTTAAGAAGTATCTGGGATTGAACCTGGGACCTTGTACAGGTGAAGTAGGGCCTCAAACCACTGAGCTATACCTTCTCCAAAAGACACAATGCACTTTTTAAAAAATATATATTTTTTTACATTTAAAGAAGCTTTAGATTACATAAATGTTACATAAAAAATATAGGATATCCCCATATACCCAATCCTTCCCCCTCCTGGACTTTCCCACATTAGTATCTTTCATTATTGTGGTGCATTTCTTACAATTGATAAACATATATTGAAGCATTGCTATTAACTATGGACTATAGTTTGCATTATAGTTTATACTTTGCCACTCACAATTTTATAGGTTTTGACAAAATGTATAATGGCCTGTATCTGTCATTGCAATGTCATGCAGGACAATTCCAGTGTCCCAAAAAATGTCCCCATGTATATTAGTTAGCCAAAAGGGGTGCTGATGCAAAGTACCAGAAAACTGTTGGCCTTTATAAAAGGTATTTATTTGGAGTAGAAGCTTACAGTCACAAGGCCATAAAGAGTCCAACTTAAGGTACCATAAGAGATACTTGCTCACCCAAAGTCATTTGCCAGGTGTTGAAGTAAGATGGCGGACGATGTCTGCAAGGGTTCAGCCTTCCTTCTTCCTCTTAAGACTCTGTGATCCCACCTTCTTCTGATCTCAGCTGTAGGCTGGAATAAGGCGCATCTCTCTTCCTGGGGCTCATTTCACACTGGGCTCAACTGCTCTGTTATCTTCACAAGGTCAGCTGTAGACTATCAGGCTCATCTCTCTTCCTGGGGCCTCTTCTGTATCTAATGAGCTGTCTCTCTTCCTCTGTGTTCTTCTCTGTGTGTCTACTTCCATGTGAGAGTCTGTTTTATCAGCCCACCAAGGGGGCAGGGACTCAGTGCTGAGCTGCACTCTAATGATGTGGTTGAATCAAAGCCCTAATCTTAACATAATCTAACCATATGTCTCAGCTGAGTCTAATACAATCAAGGGGTTATCACGCCCAGAGGAATAGACCAGTTTACAAACATAATCTCTCTTTTTGGAGCCATAAATAACCTCAAACTACCACACCATGTTACACCTATTTTTTCCCTCTCCCTCCCCTCAGAACCTTTGCTGGCCAATACCTTTATATCAATGATACAAGTTCTTCTATTGCTAGAATAATAATAAGTCTATAATAGAATAATAATAAGTCCACTTTTGTCCATTGTTCATTCCCCAATCTTGAGGATTTTAGGATGGTGATGCTCACTCAATTTCTGATAAAGAGAGGGCTTAGATCCCATGGGATGAATGGATGGAACTCTCTTGCTTGCAGTTGTAGATATTCTGGCTTTTTTGGATAGACATTGTCCATCATCATCCTTTTGTTAGTAGTCCTGGGTGAGTCCAATGAACTGGACCCATTGCAACTCTGCTGAGATTCCAGGCTCAAATGGCATATGAACAGACCAAAGATTTAACTCTCTGGGACATATATTTAACAAGTATAGTGCTAATTATAGGTTCGCATAAAAGGGGCAGAAGAGCCATGTGTAGGGAAATTATAAATGAGTCTAACTCTGTTACACTGAAGGGCATGAATTCCAAAGTAAGGTCCACTGACAGGGTGCCGAATTCCTGAGCTTGCCTACACTACCTATAGTGTCTAGATGTCTCTAGAGCCCTCAGGAACTCCACTGTTCGAAGCACTGTTTACTGTGGCTGTCAATGAGATCCTGCTGAGATGAGCATAAGCATAACCTCTGAAATGACCTCTTGAATCACTTTGAAATCTCTTTGCTATAAAAACTCATATATATTTAATATTTCCCCCTTTTGGTCAAGTTCTTTTTCTAGATGCATCATTAGTGGGCACTTGGTAATAATCCTTCCATGCCAGGGAGGCTCATCCCTGGGAGTCATACGCTGGGGTGTGGGGGTTGGCAGAGGTGGGGCAGGGAAAGTAGTGAATCTACATGCTGAGTTTGGCTTAGAGAGACGCCACATTAGAGCAACAAGGAGGCTTTCAGGAGGTAACACTTAGGCAATACATAATACTAGGCTAAATTTCAATTTTACAAGAAAAGTTCATAAGTGCAATCATCAATATCAAGGGCCTGGTGTAATGGTCTGTCTTCCTTCACTAGGCACTGCCCATGTACTTGGGGGATTCTTGCTATCCTATTAGAGAATGTAGCAGGAATCCCCAGGATGGGAATTCAATATTCTTTAGGTTATTGTGTGGGTCTCCACCCACTGAGACAATGCCCCATGAATACTTGAACATATTCATATTCCTTAGAGGCATGTCCCAGGTACACCCCTCCCACACATCCCCGCATCACCGATTCCCTGCACCAGTGATCCTCCCCTGCCACAGTTGTGACCCTTCTGTAATCCAAAACCTCTCCAAAAATGAAGCCAACAAAAAAACCCAAATAAAATTAATAATAAAATAAAATAATAATTTAAAAAATAACAAATAAAATACAAAAATAAAAAATAAAATATATTTCTTATTCATTATGTCTTTCATCACTGTAAGATCTGTTATCTTTTGTATACAGAGACAATTTCTTCCATATGTTCCCCCAGTGTCTTATATTTTTTTGCTTTATGTTCAAGGAAGCTTTAGGTTAAAGAAAAGTGACATAGAAAATATGGGGTATTCCCTTTTGACTTTAATCTGCATTCATAACATTTTCGCCATCACATGCTTATTAAGTCTGACAAGCAACAAAATAGGAAATGAAGGCTCATAGAGTTTGCTGATTTCTGTGGTGTCAGTATTCCCACTATAGTCAATTTCATGCTACTGATATGGCCTCAGTGAATTGGAGTTGGGAGGATATGTACAGCTCCACACCATTATATAGTATTTCTACCAGACAGTCAGAATAGACAGAAATAAACTCAGAATATAAATAAAAGCAAAATGTATTAAGATACTTAAGATGCAATGAAATTTGAATATTCATTTCATCTGTTTCAATAAAATTTACTAAATTAAAAGTTTTTATAATATAATTTTTAATAACCACCGTTTATCAACAAGCTCACAAAATTTCTGATAGTCTAACAAGTGGTATGCTGGAGTTTTCACCAGCTCCAGACCACCACTGGAAATCATTATATATGTATGATGTTAATAGAATGGATTGTCATATTTACTAATTTTGATGAGCTACAATTTATCTGGTTAGGCATGTAGGTACTGTGGTTAATATTTCTAAGTTTCCCTCACTCCCATGGAGCCACTAAATCAGAAAATTGAAATTATGAAAATTAAGCCTTTTCTGGAGAAATGCCTTTTAATAAATCTTCCTTCCCTCCCTCCCTCCCTCCCTCCCTCCCTCCCTCTCTTCCTCCCCTCCTCCCTTCCTTCTTTCCTTCACTGATAGATATCTAAGAAAATTAGTTTTTACATTTCATGGAAAAATATAAGCACCCAATAGTTCTCATACAATTAGGGGCTTTACTGTGCCTCTTCCACCTCTTCTATTTAATCAACATAGATTTGTTATTTAGAAAATTTAGTTTACTTATCCTTTATCAGGTGTTTTAAAACGCTAATTATATAATTATAGATCCAAAAGCCTTATTGCTATACTTTGACTATGTTGGAACATTCACAGTTTAAAGGGACGTCAAGGCTTTTGGTAAGTTTCCTCACTTCTGTTGACAGACAATGTTGTATTAAAAGTACTTTTTGGCTTAGAGAGAGGCCACATTTGAGCAACAAGGAGGCTCTCAGGTGGCAACCCTTAGGCACCCCACAACTGCAGGCTAAGTCTCATTTACAAGAGCAAGGACTCACAAGGGTAGTCATCAATAAAAAAAAACCACAACAGTGGGTCATCCTATTTTGACAGGCACTGTCCCTACACTCAGAGGACTATTGCTGCTCCCTTGGAGACTGTGGCAGAGCTCTCCAGGCTAGGAATTCAGATTCCCTCATTTATTGTGTGATTATCCACCCATCGTGACCATGTCCCATCCCCCGATCCTTTGAACGATTTTGTATATCTTTCATGTATATTCGGATGAACCAACCACCACGACCCCCCCCAGACACCCTCCCCCAATAATCCCCCGCAGTACCCATTGTAACCCTTCTGTGATCCAAATCCTCCATGAACATTTAGTCCATAAAATAATCAAATACACTTACTAGGAAAAAGAAACAAGTATGATAAGCTTACATGCAAGAGACAAACATAAGGAGACTCAGGGGGAAAAAAACAAATAATCAAACAACGAACAAAACAAAATAAAATATAATTAGTGGATTGGGACATT
>JAKSZT010037812.1:7944417-8017745 GCA_026826555.1 Tolypeutes matacus
TCAAACCTATATGTGATGCTGGAGTTTTTAGGTATACTTCCAGAGACTGGAGCCTCTGGCCTACCTATGTGCCAGATGTGCATGAAATCTCGGTGGAGCTGCAACTCCTACCCTACAGCTCAATGGACTCATCCAGTCACCTGGTGAGGAGACAACGATGGGCAATGGCCATACCAGTGAATGGAGAGGGCCTGCATCTGCAGGCAGGATCATCCCAGCCACCATATCCATGGGATATAAGCCCTCTCTCACTTGGAGGTGGAGTGGACATCACCATCCCAGTCCCCTCAGGATTGGGGGAAGAACTATGGACTAGAGTGGACTTGATGGTATTCTGTTGTTCACATATGGTGATTCTTGCAATGGAAGAAATTATAACAATGAGGTGGAGCCAGTGGCCACTTGACACTTTTGGGGTAGGGAGGGGATGAGCAGTTGAAATACAGAGGCTTCTTTAGGAGTTAGAGGTTGTCCTGAGTACCGTTGTGGCAACCGATGTAGGCCATTTTAAATCAGTACACACCACTCAGAACTGAGTGGGAGAGAGTGTGGTCTACGGTGTGAACTGTGGTCTATGGTTGGTGGCAAGGCTCCAGGATGTATAAGTTCATTGAGGGTGGTGGGCCGCACTTGTGGGAGATGTTTGTGTGGGATGTGGTGGGAGGTGTGGGAGGTGGGCAACATGGGAATCCCAGTCGGTTCCTTGTAATATTTTGGGTAATCTAAGCACCTCTTAAAATATATGTATATATATATATATATAAATAACATTTTTGTAAGCAAATTCACATATATGCATATATATTTATATATCATTTTGCAAATGTTTGTATGTATTGTGAGAATTTTGATTTTTACCCACAATAAAAATAAAAAAAAAAATTTTTTTAAGTACTTTTTGTATTATGTCTGCAAGCCATTTTGATGCAAATTGAAAAATTTCTCTGCTTCTTTGGAGAAGAGTGTTGATGGTAATTTGTTTTATTAGTTATGGCTAACAACTCCCCAAAAGACTAACTGAATAGCCTATTGATAAATCAAAGCTAAGTTTATTAAAATTAATTCAGTAAGGGAGAGATCCACTTTGACAGAGTTTTAGCAATGTGTCCATGTAGGGAGATAAAGAGCAAATATTTATGGGGATTTGGGGTTTGGAATAAAAAAGTAGGTGATGCAATGCAGGGATCTTGAAAAGTTAAATGTTGCTTGATAAGCAAGCTTTTTTCCCAGGTTAGAAAACAAATATTCAATAATCCCTGATTATTAGTTACAGGAGTTACAGGAGTTTCATGAAGCAAAGAATTAAGTTATCCTTTCGTTAGAGTTGTATCTTCTTTAGTTACAGGAGTTACAGGAGTTACAGGAGTTTCATGAAGCAAAGAATTAAGTTATCCTTTAGTTAGAGTTGTATCTTCTTTAGAAGAATTGGCAATATCAAATAGTCAAGTCATGTAACTCAAATGGCCTCCATTCTCAGTCTGATACTTAAGCTCTGTGGACAAAGGTAGTCTCAATTTTCATCAGCAAAATACAGTTAACTGGTATTGAAGTATGACCTGGAAACCAATGACCAGAAGTAAAACAATCTATATTTAAATGGTTCTTTCTAAACCCTCAAATATGACTTCATTTTTGAATGACTGAGGAAATAATTTTTTAAGGAAGAAATATTTTATATTGTAGTAAACATTCAAAAGTTAGGAAATTCTATAATATATTGTATATTCATGACTGAAACTTTAAAGATAAAAATACATATGGAGCCCATGACTCTAATTGGGCAAAGAATTTTACATGTATTGTTACTATTTTTAATCTTTATTTTTTTAAAACAGATTTAGCATGTCAGGACTCTGTGAATTCGTTTATTATATAAGCAATTATAAAATAACAAAGCTGGAAGGGAACTTACACAGCTTTGAAAACTCCTTTTCCAGTGAAAAATCCCTTTTAATATTCACACTACATGTCAAAGTCACTCATATTTTGCACACTGTCCTATCACTACATTAACAATTTAGGACTGGTTTAGACTAACCAGTACAGGTAGAAATGAAACATATCTCTGGAGGCAGGATAATTATTTTAAGTTATATTATAATTATTTAAATTATTATTTTAAATTATTTAAATTAAATATTTAAATTAAATTATTTAATTATTGATGTTAAACTTCTTCACATCAATATTTATTAAAAATATTTTTAACATCTATCTAGAAGAGAAGCTAAGTTTTGTTTGGGGAAAGGGTAGAGGGGAGGATTTTCTTTGAGTAGCACCTAGAATCAGAGTAGGGTCTTTGTCTGGAGCAATTCAGTTCTGAGTCCAAACTTGAACTCCACCTCAGCAAAATAAAACCTAGTACATATGCACCATAACTGGAACAAAGGTGAGCTATACTCCATTCATGAAGCCTTGGTGGCCTTCTCTCTCACTCATGCAGAGTATTCAAGAATACTTTTAAAACTTGAGTAAAACTCTTCCTGAATAAAATTTTCTTTCCCAGCATATATACTCTGTGATGTTTCAGCACCCATTATAAACTTGCACTCCAGGAACCTGCGCTACTGAAAACCTCTCTATTGAGTCTCCGTTCCAAGAAGGGACTCTGTCTTTTTTTCAGACACCCTGGCAAATTGCTTATACCCTGTGGGCAGAGGAACATATTGCAAACCCAAAGAACTTATTTTATTAAAAACACTGCTTTCCCCAAGTGAAACATAATAACCCGAAAGCAGAGTTCGTAACATCACTTAAAAACTTACCTAGGATGTAATGAAGAGATGCTTATGAACAGTTATTTTAACTGCAGGCGTATTAGGAAATTGAGAGTAACCCCCAAAAGACTAGAAACAGTAAGGACTAAATTATTCACAAGGTCTTTGCCAATAGATAGTAGATATTGTCTTTTTTTCCCAGATAATATAGAATGCATTATAGCCAAGCAAGAATTGTTTGCCTACTTCATGATTTGTATCTGTTAGTAGGGCTTTCTTGTAGAATCTCACACATTTTATTCTTAATTATCTGATTTATATTTGTTGACATTTTATCAGTTTTAGAAGGATTAACTTTTAAACATTTTGAAAGTACTCTTTTTCGTATTTATTCTTCATGGTATTTAATTCTCAGATCTATTATTCATAAATTTCTGACACCCTCAGAGTGATGGATGAGAGGTTCTATAGTGTTTCATTGTAAGATTTGTTCATAGAGACACTCTCCTTAATTATAAAGCATTTTTTAAAGTAGCTACTCATATCTTGTCTGTCATACATTAGCAAATTACATTTAGGTTTAACTTATTATGTTAACTTGATCCGTCCTTAAAAGCATTAATAATTGAACTTGTAAAAAAAACACTTAGGGATTGAGATGTGATTCCTAGGTAGATTAGTTAGTTGTGTGTTATCCTCATGATCAAATGACTAAAACATGTTTTTTATTCAATAGTGATCTCTACTAAACCTAAAAAAAACAAAACAAAACATGACTCAATTTGCTGAAGTAAGGGTAGATCACACAAAAAGTTTTAGGAGGACATCTATGTCATAAAATTTGGCTTGCCTATTTTCACATGTTTTAGAATAAAACCAATGAAACCTCAGATTTCTAACTTTTAAAAATATCTGATATTGCAAATAAATAGTTGATAAAGATATATAAGGATATTAGTGGAAATATGAAACTATGCAACATATGTTTCTAAAGTTAGAGTTTTAACTTAGGGGATGACATATTATCCTGCATAAATTTTTTTTTTTTGAGGTTTACAAACCATTTATACATGCATAACATTTAGTAGTAAGCACACATTTTTCATTAATGTAAGGGGAGAAAATTACTAAAACACTTAGGCATGGCATGTTAGTTCTCCGCAATCTGAACTTGGTCCAATTCCCTGATTAAATATTGAACAAACTATCTCCTTTTAAATGGCTGTCTACAGGTGATGTGGACATATTTGTCTTCCATATAATACTATTTCAAATTGAAAGTTTTACCAACCTGCTTTAAAAGCATCCTAACTGCATTTATGCATTAATCCTGACTCTCAGACTGAACATTCCTGGAAGGCAGTCTGTTGGTCTCTCTCATGGCTCCAACTCCATCTTTTAGTGCAGTATTTGGCAGAGTGGACATGCCATAAACAAGTCTTGCATTAATGCCTGAAACTGCTGCTTAATAAAGAATTTCCTGGCCTTTGCTGATTTCTTACTATATCAATTAATATGTTTGGCTGTGAAAAACTGCAAACCCAACAAACTCTGACTTATTCAAAATATAAGTTTATTCTTCTCACTTATGAGGAAAATTTAGTGTTGGGTAATCCAGTATAATAGACTGACTCGGCAATGTCCTCAGGTATCCAGCCTTCTTCAAATTTACATTCTTAGTATGTAGCATTTTTCCTCAAGTTTAAAATAGGGTGGAAGCATCACCAGCCATTAAACATGTACTTCAGGCAGGAGAAGGCAGAAGTTTAAAGGGCAAAAAGCAAAGAGGATCAAGTCAACAGGACTGATTCCTTAAAAAACACTTCTTTCTTGAATCCCTAATCAGTAACTCTCCCTTACATCCCATTGGTCAGAACTATGACACACGATTTCCTAGATGCAAGCCATTGCAGGATGATTTGTTTTCTATGAGGAAACTAGTTATCAATAATTCAACTAACTATGCCTGCATGGCTACTAAACAGATATGTAATCTTCTTCCCAAGAAATTTACACACTCCCAGCAGACACAGAGGGGAACCCAGGAGCAGAGAGAGACGGTTTATTACACTAATTGATTTTCTTGTGTTGAACCACTTTTGCATACCTGGGATAAAACCCACATGATCTTGGTGTATAATTCTTTTAATGTGCTTTTGGATTCTGTTTGCCAGTTTTTAAGGATTTTTGTATCTATATTTATTAGAGATATTGGTCTGTAATTTTCTTTTTTCATAGTATCTTATCTGTTTTTGGTACTAAAGTGATGTTGACTTCGTAGATTGAGTTTGGTAGCATTCTTTCCTTTTCAATTTTTTGGGAAGAGCTTGAGCAAGATTGGTATTAGGTTGTCTTTGAATGATTGGTAGAATTCACCTCTGAAGCCATCTAGTCCTGGGCTTTTCATCTTTGGGAGGTTTTTAATGGCTGTTTTAATCTCTTCACTTGTGATTGTTTTATTGAGGTCTTCTATTTCTTCTAGGGTCAGAGTAGGTGGTTCATGTGTTCCTAGGAATTTGTCCATCTCATCTCACATTGTCTAGTTTTTTGGCATACAGTTGTTCATAGTATCCTTTTATGATCTCTCTTATTTTTGTGGGGTCACTGGTAGTGTACCCCCTCTCATTTCTGATTTTATTTATTTGCATCTTCTCTCTTTTTTTGTCAGTTTAGCTAAGGGTTTGTCAATTTTCTTGATCTCAAAGAACACACTTTTGGTTTGTTGATTCTCTCTATTGTTTTTTTTTTTTGTGTGTGTGTTCTCGATTTCACTTATTTCTGATCTTTACTATTTCTTTCCTTTGGCTTGGTTTTGGGATTAGTTTGCTGTTCTTTTTCTAGTTCCTCCAGGTGTTCAGTTAGGTCTTCAATTTTAGCTATTTCTTCTTTTTTGATATAAGCATTGAGGCCTATAAACTCTCAATGCTGCCTTTGCGGTGTCCCATAGGTTTTGATATGTTCTGTTCTCATTTTCATTCATCTCAAGATATTTGCTGAATTCTCTTGCAATTTCTTCTTTGACCCGCTGATTATTAGTACCTTAAATACATCATACCACTTTCTTCTCATCTCTATATTTTCTGATGCGAGGTCGGCACTTACTCTTATCGAGGTTATAGTTTACATTGTAGTTTACACTCTCTCCCACTCAATTCTGTAGGTTATGGTAAGATTTAAAATGGCCTGTATCTGTCATTGTAATGTCATTCAGGACGATTCCCAAGTCCCGAAAATGCCCCCATTTTGCACACATTTTTCCATCTCTCTACCCTCAGAAACTCCAGTGACCACTACCTCCACATCAATGATATTCCTTCCATTGCCAGAATCACAATAAGTCTATAGCAGAATATCGGTGAGTCAACTTTAGTCCATAGTTCATTCTCCAGTCCCGACGATTCTGGCATGTTGATGCCCACTCCACCTTTAATGGGGGGGCGGACTTTGATCCTATACAGCTGATGGATGGGAATCCCTTGCTTGCAGTTGTAGACATTCTTGGTTCCCTGATATGTTGGTTATCCATCATCTCCTCCTTCTTAGTTGTCCTCAGAGAGTCCAATTAACTGGAGAGTAGGTGATATGACTCCGTTGAGATTCAGGGCCTAGCTGGCAGATGGACAGCCCAAAGATTTAAGTCTCTTGGACATACACCTACCAACTTTAGTAATAATTATAAGTTCAAATAGAAAGACAGAAGAACCATGTGTAGGGAAACCACAATTGAGTCCAACTCTGCCACATGGGGGAGCATAAATTCCAAAGTAGGGCCCACTGGCAAGGGACCAAACTTCTGAGCTATCTGCCCTGACTATAGTGTTGTGATGTTTCCAGAGCCCTCAGGAGCCCCACTATTTGGGGTAGTATCTATTTTGGCTGTCAATGAGATCCTGCTGAAATGTGCATATGCATTACCTCTGGAATGACCTCCTGACTCACTTTGAAGTCTCTTAGCCATGTAAACTCATTTGTGGTTACCTTTTCCCCCTTTGGCCAAGGTCTTTTTTTTTTTTTCCCCAGTTGCATTGCTTGTTGGTACTTGGTAGCAATCCCTCTGGTGCCAGGGAGGCTCCTCACCAGGAGTCAGGTCCCATGCTGGGGGAAGTTATTGTGTTTATGTGCTGAGTTTGGCTTAGAGAGAAGCCACATTGGAGCAATAAGGAAGCTCCCAGTAGGTAACTCTTAGGCACCGTACAAAACTAAAGTTTTCAATTTCAAGACCAAATGCTCCCAAGCATAGTAATCAATATCAAGGGCCCATCAATGGGCCGTGCTCCTTCACAAGTCTTTTCTCCTCTTCTTTGGGTATTCCTGGTGTTCCATTAGAGAATGTTAGCAGAGCTCCCCAGGATGGGAATTTGATATTCTTTTGGTTATTGTGTGATTCTCCATGCACTGTGGCAATGCCCCATGAACATTTGATCACATTTATATTCCTTATATGTATGCCGAGGTGAACCTCTTCCCATAAATTAGCCATCGCTGGTACCCACACCAATGGTCCTCCCCTGCCACAGTTGTAACCCCTCTGTGATCCAAAACATCTTCAAAAATGAACCCAATAAAATAGCCAACTACAATTAATCAGAAAATGAAATAATAATAATTTTAAATCTAAGAAATAAAATACCGAAAAAATAAAAAAAACCTAAAACTAAACTAAACTAAAATAATTTAGATATTAACAAATAATGAAAAATATTTTTTAAATTTTGGCATTATGCCTTTTCATCACTGTAAGATCTGTTGTCCTGTATGTATAGTGGCATTTTCTTCTATTTAATTCCCCAGTGTCTTACTTTTTTTCATTTTGTCTTCAAAGAAGCTTTAGGTTAGAGAAAAGTCACATACTGAATACAGGGGACTCCCATATACCCAACATCCTCCTCCTTTTCCCCCTTCCCCTATTAATAACATTTTATATGTGGATGGTATGTTGTTACAGCTGATGTACAAATATTGAAATATAGCTACCAACCATGGTCAATGGTTTACATTATAGTTTATATTTTGGACCATACACTTTTATAAATTTTGATGTAATTTAACATGGCCTGTATCCATCACAACAAGATCATGTAGAACACTTCCATCACTCCCCAAATGCCCCGTGTTCCATCTATTCTATTCCTCCCACCTCCTCCTCTTGGGTCCCACGGCAACCACCAGGCTTCACACCTTGAAGGACAAGATTCATAGTTACTTGCAATAATACTGAGTGCTTGACACACTGGTCTGTCCTCTCCTATTGGGCACCAGCCATGTCTCAAGAAACTTCTGCCCCTCTATTTGAGAACATAGCAGGCCTCCCCAGGATGAGAGTCCACCACCTTGTTGCTCATTATTTGGGTCTCCACACACTGATATAACACACTATGGCAAGATGAACACTCACACACTCCATAGAAGCCTGTCCCAAGTGTGCCCTGTCCCGTATGCGTCCCACATCCAACACCCCAAACCAGCAACCCTCCCTTGCCATATTGCCAACAGAGTATTTGCACATTGTAGTTTCAAACGTGAACCCTCCAATCCCCAGTATTCACCTGCTCCCTCTCCTAACCCTCCCCCCAGTTCCATGGACAGTCCAACCCACCCTCCCCACCCCACCCCCCTTACAAACGAGCACTGCCCTTCCCAACAGTATCATTATACCACTGTCATGTCCACTGTTCAACTACACACTTCCACATTTTCATAGATTTTGCCCATATGTGCATTGGCTTACAACCTTCTTCTCCCTTTCTATTTCCTACAAACCTATCTTCCAGACTCTAGCTTTGTGAGTCTGCTCAATTTGCTTAATTTATATCAGTGAGGTGATGTAATATTTGTTCTTCAGTGTCTGGCTTGCTTCACTCGACATACGGTCCTCAAGATTCATCCATGTTATCCCATGTGTTAATACTGTATTTATTCTTACACCTGAGTAATATTCCATTGTATGTATATACCACAATTTGTTTATCCATTTTTCTGTTGAAAGGCCTTTGGTTTGATCCCAGCTTTTGGCAATAGTGAATAATGCTGCTATGAACATTGCTGTGGCTATATCTGTTAGTGTCCTTGCTTTTAGTTCTTCTGCATATATACCCAGCAGTGGAATTGCTGGATCATATGGCAGTTCTATAGTTAGTTTTCTGAGGAACTGCCAAACTGTACTCCACAATGGCTGCACCATTCTACATTCCCACCAGCAGTGGATGAGGGTTCCCATTCCGCCACATCCTCTCCACTTTTATAAATTTTTGATGAAATTTAACATGGCCTGTATCCATCATTGCAAGATTATGTAGAACACTTCTATCACCCCAAAATACCCCCTGTTCCATCTATTCTATTCCTCCTTCCCCCTTCCCTTGCGGCCCATGGTGACCACCAGGCTTCACTCCTTGAAGGACAAGATTCATAGTCCCTTGCAACAACACTGAGGGCTTGACACACTGGTCTGTCCTCCCCTATTAGGCACTACCCATGCTTTCAAAAGACTCCCGCTCCTTTGTTTGAGAACATAGCGGGCCTCCCCAGGATGGGAGTCCAACACCTTCAACCTCATTATGTGAGTCTCCACCCACTGATACCTCACACTTTGACAAAACGATCACTCTCACACTCCTTTAGAAGCCTCTTTGCATACTTTCAAATTGTTCTTTATGCTCCCCCAGTCTCTTGTTAATATCCTTTTCTTTCAATTCTTTAAATTGGTTTAGGAGAGTTGTATGATTATCATTGATTAATTGCCTTAAATCCTAAATCTCTTCAGGATATTTGGTTTGTTCCTTTGTCTGGGCCATGTCTTCCTGTTTCCTAATATGGATTGTAATTTTTTGTTCATGCCTAGGTATCTGAATATGGTCATAAATTCATTCTGATGGCCAATTTCTCTCTCTTGCCTTTTACTATTTTTTCACAGCTCTTCTTTGATATTTAGTTCAATTTAACCTAAGTCCTTAAAATTGCCCAGCTTAAGTTATCAAAATCATGCCAGGGACTCACTAATAGATCACAGATTTTCTCCGAGAATTTGGAGAACAGAGAGACTCCAGTGCAGTTTCTGTCCATCCAATTTCCAGGCCAGCCAGCAGACGGTGCTCCTTGGTGCACCTTTCCACAGAGATGTATCTCTCCATTTTCCTTTGTTTTAGTTTGGCCAGAGCTGAGTTTCAAAGTGGGCTCTGCTGACTGAATTCACCGAATAAAAGCCCCCTGACTCTCCCTCCCTTTTCCCTTGAAACAGCTGACGGGGAGGAAGATGTCTGCTCCTTTCTCAGTAAGCTGCAATGAGCCAGGGGATTTACCCCAGCTTAATATTTTGGGGGTGGGGGAGGGGAGTCCTTCCCAGCAGCCAGGAGGATTAGTAACTCATAGTTTGTTGTTTCAGGTTCATCCTCTTTCTGTTCCTCAGCCTCCTGGGAATTGTGAAGCACTGTCCTGATCTGGTGACACCCAAAGCAGGTCCCTCGGACAGCTTTTGGCTCTTTCTCTGTTGTTTTTGTGAAAGAGTTGAGAATTGTCTGCCTAATTCATTGCAACCTTCCCATTGGTATGGTTTTATGGATAAGAGGAAGATTTTGCAATAATTGTGAGATATTTGATAGAAAAGGCATTCATTGCTCTGAAAAGACTGTTGGTAAAATTATTTAAGCTAAAGATACCTCCAATGAGATCTGAGACAGAAATGATGAATGTGTCATTATAAACTGGAAAGAAGGAGATTCTTGTTTTAAAATGGCAGAGAACTTGGAAAAAAATGACTCCTGATATTAGATGTAAGGTAAAATTTGAAAGTGATGAGCTTGGATATTTAGCTGAGGATATTTCAAAACTAAATGTAGAAAGTGTAACTTGGCTTTTCCTTGCAGCTTATAGTAAAATGCTAGAGGAAAGGCATAAATTGAGAACTAAATTCCTGGGCAAAAAGAAACCCAGGTTTCCCAAACCTTGTTGGTTTGGGAAATTCCTAGTTTCTGGAAAATGAGTTCCCAGAGAATAGTGCCCCATGTGCGGATTTGACTAAACATGGAATCTACCAGTCATTTCAATGTAGGTCAGAATTGCAAATGCAGTTATCCCAGAAGGATATGTTAAAAGTCTTACTATCTAACAGTTGGGATCCTTATAACATGCATGTGAAACCAACATGAATGGAACCACTGCCAGCCTGGACTAAAGGGGACAGAAAAGGGAAAGATTGAAGGAAAAATGACTTCAAGGGCAGAAATGTGAGGTCTGGACTTAAGAAATCTTCTTGGCCAAGATTTGGGACCCCACCAATATGTGTGAAAAGGGTGAGTATGGCCCATAGCTTGAAGACAGCCAGTCTTCCACTCCATTGCTCAGGTTTTAGAGAAAGTGGGTCACATTCCCTGGAGATTGGGGAGAGTTTGGCCACCACCTACTCTTCTGAGGGGGATGATCCTGTTCCTCGGAGACTGCAGAGAGTCCGGCCATCACTCCTGTGTTCTTGGAGGGTGAAGCCTAGAGTTTGGAGGCTCCCCTGATGCTTAATGAAGGTGGAAACTAAGAACATGGCCTCTGGGCAAACCCTGCTCAGACAAGCTGTCATTCCATAGATTACTCTCAGACTTTGAAGTGTAATCTGAGTAAACTCAGCAGTTTTACAGAACTATTTGGGACCCATGACCCCTGTTTTCCTTCGAATTTCTCCTTAATGCAATGGGAATATTAATTCTATGACTGTCCCTCCTTTGTATAGTGGAAGCAGATAATTTGTTTTGTAAATTTCACAGGTCCACGACCTGAGGGATATTTGGCCCCAGGACAGACACACCTATAACCGATTTTGATGAGACTGTTACTGAAATGATTTAAAGTTTTTGAAATGTTGTGATGGAATGAATATATTTTGCATATGGAAATAACATATATTTTGGGGGTCCAGAAGGTGCAGTGTGAAGGTTTTGTGGACCCCAGAAAAAATCCTGTTCTTAAAGCTAATCCATTCCTGTGCATGTAAACCTATTATAGATGGGACCTTTTGGTTAGTTTTCATTTAATGGAACTTCCTTTTGATTAGATCACGTCAATAGGGAATGGCCCAGGCTTCAGAACTATAAATTTGTAAGCTGAAAAACTCCTATTTTAAAAGTCAGCCCTTTTCTGGTATATTGCTTTTGGCAGCCTAACAAACTAGAACATGTACCAAAAAGTGGGTTTTCCAGTTGTAATGTGGTAAACCCATGTTCAACTTTCTGAGGCAACACCGAACTGATTTCCAGGGGCTGCACCATTTTACAGTCCCACCATAATGTATATGGGTTCCAATTTTTCCACATACTTATGAACCTTTGTTAATTTCTGTTTTTGTTTTTTAATAATAGTCATTCTGGTAGATGTTAAGTGGTATCTCATTGTAGTTTTTGATTTACATTTCCCTGATAACCAGTGATGTTCATGTGCTTATTGTCCATGAATATATCTCTTTTGGAGAAATGTCTTTTCAAGGTGTTTGCACATTTTTAAATTGGGTTATCAGATTTATGGTTTCAATTAGTTTCTACCATTCTGTATGATGTCTATAAACTATCTTGACAATATGCAACAATGTACAAAAGTTTTAAATTTTGATGGAGTCTATTTTATCTATTTTTTCTTTTGTTGCTCATGCTTTTGGTGTCATAACTAAGACACTACCAAATCCAAGGATACAAAGTATTCTTTTATGTTTTCTTCAAAGATTTTTATTGTTTTAAGTCATATATTTAGGTCCATGGTCCTTTTAGATTTACTTTTTGTATATAGTATAAAGCAGGCATCCAACTTCATCCTTTGCAAGTAGATATACAGTTTTCCTAGCACCATTTATTAAAGGAACTATTCTCCCCCCAATTAATGTATTTGGTACCCTTATTTGAAAATCTCTTGGTTATAGATGTATGGGTTTATTTCCAGAATCTCAATTCTATTCTATTTATCTATATGTCTATCATTATGCCAGTTCCACACTATTTTGATTACTCTGGCATTGTAATAAGTTTTGAAATCGACATATGTGAGACCCCTAACTTGCTATTCTTTTTCATTGTTGCTTTGGCTATTTGGGGACCCTTGTGATTCCACATAAATTTGAGGAATGACTTTTCCATTTCTGCAAAAAAAAAAAAAAAGCTGCTAGGAGTTTGATAACTATTGTGTTGAATGTATAGATCACTTTGGGAAGTATTAACATTTCAACAATATTAAGTTTTCCTATCCATGCATATATTGCCATTTCTTTAGGGTTTTAAAATTTCCTGTAGCAGTGTTTCTTAGTTTTCAGTGTACAATACTTCCCATCCTTGGTTAAATGTGTTCCTAAAAATTTTTTAATTTTAGATGCTATTATGAATAGAATTTTTATTGTTTGTTTTCTTTTCAATTTCCATTTTGGGTTCTTCTATGCTGGTGTATAGAAATATTTGATTATTGTATGTTAACCCTGCACTTTTATTGAATTCCTCTATTGGCTCTAGTAACTTTCCTGTATATTTTTGGGAATTTTCTATAAAAAAACATCATGTTATCTGTAAATAGAGAAAGTTTTACTATTTCCTTTACAACTAGTATGTATTTTATTTCTTTCTTTGCCTAATTGATCTGGCTAGAACTTCCATTATAATGGTGAATCACAGTGATGAAAGTTGGCATCATTGTCTTATTCCTGATCTTAGCAGAAAAGCTTTGTCTTTCATTACTGAGTATAATGTTAGCTGTGAGGTTTTCTTTTCTTATATACCCTTTATCATATTGAGGAAGTTTCCTTCTATTCCTATTTGTCTGGGTATTTTTTTATCATGAAAAAGTGCTAGATTTTGACAATTGCTTTTTCTACATCAATTAAGATAAGATATGATTTTCCCTTTCATTTTTTAAATGCAATATATTGATTGATTCATTTTCATATGTTGAATCACCCCTGCAATCTTGGAGCTAAATTCCACTTGTTTGTGGTGTATAATCCTTTTAAAATACTATTGGCTTTGATTTGCTAGTATTTTGCTGGGGTTTTTTGCATCTATATTCATAGCAGAAATTGGTCTGTAGTTTTCATTTCTTCTGATATCTTTTTTAGGCTTTGGTATCAAAGTCTGGAATATTTTGAAGTGCCAACTCTGTGTAGCAGTTTGGTATTATGAATTCCAAAAATAGATATTGGATTATGTTCGTGAACTTGTCTGATCCTTTGGGAAAAAAGGATTGGATTGGATTCAGAGGTTTCTCTTTTACTTGATTAAATAATGATTAAGGCTTTGATTGGGCCACATCAGTAGGACATTGAGTCCCTGCCCCCTTGGTGGGCAGGGACTCACAGAGAAAATGACATGGCAGGGGAGAAAGTTAGAGTTTTGATCCTGGAGCCTGGGAAGTAAGCACACAGAGAAGCAGATAAGTGAGGAAAGAGAGAAGCCTCCATTAGACACAGCAGAGGCCCGGGGGTGAGAGATGAGCCGTTTGCCTGACAGTTTACAGTTGGCTGTGTGGAGAGAGCAGAGCAGCTAAGCCCAGAGAGAAACAAGCCCTGGGAGAGAGACAAGACTTGTCCCAACCTACAGCTGATATTGGAAGAAGCTGGGGCCATGGAGCCTTGGGAGGAGGAGGAAGACTGAACCCTCACAGACATCGCCCACCATCTTGTGTCAACAAATAGCAACAGACTCTGGGTGAGAAATTACCTCTTAGGGTAACTTGAGTTGGACTCTTTAGGTACTTGTGACTGTAAGCTTCTACCCCAAATAAATACCCTTTATAAAAACCAACCGATTTCTGGTATTTTGCATCAGCACCCCTTTGCCTGACTAATATAATCTCGGAGTCAGATTTTCCCTCTTACCCAGGGTTTTAGTGTAGATTGTCTCTGTATTGAGACTCTTCATATATTCTTAACCCAGTTTATACTGAACCTCTAAGACAGCCTGTGGTAAACCAGTTCTTCTCTGGTCTCTCTGAGCCTGTGTCTTGCCCTGAGCTTTCAAGTATTCCCCAGTATGTATGACTGTTTCTCCTCCAAAAAAGGACTTTCTCTCCCCAGGCTCTCCTGTGATCTTGGACTGAGCTCTTTGTCTCAGTCTCAGTCTTTTGGCCCAGGTGGCTGCAGTCATCTCTGTTCCCTCTTTCTTCACTGGCTTTACTCCAAAGCTCAGCTTCAACTTTCTGCATTGTCTCTGTTCAACTGTTCTGCTCTCAATTTCCATGCCATTCTACTCTGGGTGAATTCTGGGATAGGGAACCCAGATATGTGCCCTGAGTCAGTCTTCCATGGAATCAGTTGGAGCTGATGTAAAAAGACACCCAATATTTTTTTTAGATGTGCGAATAATCAAGCACCAAGGACCACACTTGAATGAATGCAGTCCCCCAAGCCACTCCCATGAGGAACCTAGGGTGGAGGAGGGTCCTGGACAAATAAACTTATCTCATGGCTTTTTTATCATTTTTAGATTTTTAGTGGGTTTTTTTTTTGTTTTGTTTTGTTTTCTCTCTCTCCTTTTTTTTTTTTTTTTTTTTTTTTGCTGTTTTTAAGTTGGTTTCTGAGTTGCAAAGATTATTTTCCCTTCCCCGTTTTTAGAATTTCCTGTATTCTCCCATTCAATTTTGGCTGCCACAACCAGACAGACAGAAAGCGTGAGGACCTTCTTTCTCTTGCATCTGTAGTAGAAACCTTAGCAGCAAACATCAACTGCTCCGGGTCTGTCAGAGACACATTTGTCTTTTTCAGATTGAGCATTCATTGAGTTGTTGGCTAGCCTCAATCTTCTTCCAGAATTTGGGGGAGATTGATTCTGACAGATTGTGGCCATTTGTTTCAAAGGGTGGCCATTGGCCAGAGACATCTTATTCTGCCATCTTGCTGATGTCATCTCCTATTTTGTTGTAGCTTACTTCCACAGTTTAGCCAGTGCCTACTTCTTCCTAGGTGAAATTTATATAAAGTCCTACCAAACACTTGTAGTTCTTCAAATGCTTTATGTTATTTCACTCATCCATATCTTCACTCATGCTGCCTCCTTTATTGGAAAACCTTATGATTTATGAAAAATCAATTCAAATAATCAGTTTTTCAATCTTAGTCTTTTACTTCTGGACAATTCCATTTGTTGGTAATCATTGTACATCTTTGTATCAAAATTCTCCCACACAGAGTAAGTTACTTGTGTTGTTTGTACTCGAATTTCTTAATTTATAAATTGAGGACATACTTGTATATACATCATATGGTTATTATAATTATTCAATGGGGTGATGCATGTGATATGTTTAGCACTGTACTTGCCTCTTTTAAGTACTCAGTAAATGTTTATTATAATTATTAGAAGAGAATAATACATGGTACTGTATTGCAGCTGTTTAAACTGTCTTCCAAAACTTGTCATAAGACTCTTAGGTAACTTAACTCTTACATTAATTTTTCTACAATGTTTGCATATCCTCAGTTAAAGATAAAAATCAAAATTTAATATAGTTTTCCACTGTATTGCCAGCCCAGAAATTAAAAACAAGGCATTATAAGAATAGATAGCCCTTACCTAGAAAATTCAACAGTATTGGAAAATCATTTTTACCCAAAACTAATATTCTCTAAAATGCCACACTATTCCACAGAATGTCAACAGCAGTTTCAACAGAAGGAAAAGACAATTTGGAAAATACTGTGTTAAATTGAGCTAAATAGCTTCCTTTATTGCAGAATTTTTCAGTTTTAATATCCTAAATATATTGTGAGCAAATATTTAAAAGCACATTCCCTGATAATTTAAATATTACTATTTTACTAAGGAAATACTTTTTGCATCCTGCTTATTCAGATCAGAACACCAAATTTAGAAAGTGATGATGACAATTTCCTCAATTGTTTATACATTTTACTAGTAAGAATACTTTGACACTTGTTAAATAAATAGTGTGAGGTTTTAAAATAAAATTTTAGTCAAGTATATCATTCATACATGAACATGCATAAACAATAAGTTTATAGTAAAAGTTGTAAACTTACAAAACAAATATGCATATCATTGTACAAGGTTCACACACATCACCCCTCCACCAACACCTTGCATTGTTGTGAAAAATTTGTTACAAACTGTGAAAGAGCATCATCAAAATATTAGTAATAACTCTAGCCCATATTTTACATTTGATGTATTTTTCCCCAGCCCACCTGATTATTAACACCCTATATTAGTATTATACATTTATTATAGTTCATTCTCATATTTTATTCTGTTAATCATAGTCCACCTTTTACAACTGGATTCCCTTTGTTATACAATCCCGTGGTGTGTAAAATCCATTCGAAGTATACACTCAGTGGATCTCATTTTCATCATGGAGTTGTGCTGTCATCACCTCTATCAGTTTTAGAATATTTTCATTACTCCAAAAGGAAAAATCCCATACCCCCTTATGCCCACATTGCTGTCCCTTAGAATTGATAAGATATCTTCTTTGCCAGTGCTGTGAAAATATGACACTATTACTGTTAAATATCATCTAAAAGTTACATTAGTTGTAATTTTCCCATGGATCACCATATTCTTAATACTTTGTAAAAGAACATGCTTATATTTATACTATGAACCACAATCTTCATCCACCACCAAAATCACTATTCTACATTCCCTGGATTATTCTCTAGTTTCCTTTCAATTGATATTTATGTCCAGAGACAACCCCTTTCAGCTACAATCTCATTTGTAAGTTAGCATGGTTAGTTATATTCAATAAAATGTGTTACCATCAACTCTATTCATTTCCATACTTTTACAATAAACATCATTAAAAATTCTACATATATTAAACACCAGCTGTCATTCTCAACCCTAATTCTATCTCCTGGTAACCTATAATCTAGAGTTTACCTCCATGAGTTTACTCATTGTATGTAGCTCATATTCGTGAGCCCATGCAATATTTGTGCTTTTCTGTCTAGCTTATTTCACTCAGAATAATGTCCTCAACATGATCCATGTTGTAATATGCATCCCAGTTCCATTTCTTCTTACAACTGACTTGTATTCCATTGTATGTATATACCATATTTTGTATATCCATTCATCAGTTGATGGACACTTGGGCTATTTCCATATTTTAGCAATTGTGAGTAATGTTGCTATGGCTATCGGCATGCAAATGTCAGTTTGTGTCCTTGCTTTCAGTTTTTGTGAATATATTCCTAGTAATGGGATTGCTGGATCATATGGCAATTCTATATTCAGTGTTTTGAAGTACTGCTAAACTGTCATCTACAGAGGCTGCACCATTCTACATTCCCACCAACAGTGAAGGAGTGATCCTCTTTCTCCACATCCTCTACAGCATTTGTAGTTTTCTGATTTTTTAAAAATAAAAGCCATTCTATAAGATATGAAATGGTATCTTATTGTAGTTTTGATTTGCATTTCCCTAATAGCTACTGATGTTGAATATTGTTTTCATGTGCTTTGGGGCCATTTGTATTTCCTTTTCGGAGAAATGTCTATTCAAGTCTTTTCCCCATTTTTAAATTGAGTTGGCTTATCTTTTTATTATTGAATTGTATGATTTCTTTATATAACGTGGACATCAAACCCTTATGGGATATGTGGTTTCCAAATATTTTCTCCCATTGAATAGGCTGCCTTTTTACTTTCTTGACAATGTCTTTTGAAAAAAAAAGTGTTTAATTTTGAGAAGGTCCAATTTATTTACTTTTTTCTTTCATTGCTTGTGCTTTGGTTGAAAGGTTTAAGAAATTACTGCCTACCACAATATCTTGAAGAGGTTTCCCTACATTTTCTTCTAGGAGTTTTATGGTTGTACTTTTATATTTAGGTCCTTGATTCATTTTGAGTTAATTTTTGTATAAGGTGTGAGATAGGGGTCCTCTTTCATTCTTTTGGTTATGGCTCT
This sequence comes from Tolypeutes matacus, assembly GCA_026826555.1. Taxonomy (NCBI): domain Eukaryota; kingdom Metazoa; phylum Chordata; class Mammalia; order Cingulata; family Chlamyphoridae; genus Tolypeutes; species Tolypeutes matacus. The sequence continues at coordinate 7,963,020 of JAKSZT010037812.1, forward strand.
CCAGTCCTCTCAGCACCATTTGTTAAAGATGTTGTTCTGGCCCAGCTGGGTGGGCTTGACAATCTTGTCAAAAATCACTTGACCATAGAGGGGAGGGTCTATTTTTGAGTTATTAATTCTCTTCCACTGGTCACCATGTCTGTCTCTACTGTTTTTACCACTGTAGCTAATTAATATGCATTAAGCCAGGAAGTGAGAGTTCTCCAACTTCATTCTTTTTTATGGCATTTTTGGCTATTTGCAGCCCATTGACCTTCCGTATAAATTTGATAATTGGATTTTCCATTTCTGCAAAAAAGGTTGTTGGGAATTTTATTGGGATTGAATTGAATCTGTAAATCACTTTGTGTAGAATTGACATCTTAACAATATTTAGTCTTCCAATCCATGAACACGGAATGCCCTTTCATTTGTTTAGGTCATTTTTGGTTTCTTTTAGCAATATTGTGTAGATTTCTGTATAAAAGCTCTTTATGTCCATGTTTCAGTTTATTCCTAAATATTTGATTCTTTTAATCTCTATTATAATGGGATTTTTTTCTGACTTCCTCCTCAAATTGCTCATCTGTAGTGTATAGAAACACTGCTTATTTATGCCTATTAATTTTGTATCCCACCACTTTGCTGAACTCATCTATTAGTTCTAATAGCTTTACTGTTGAATTTTTCAGAATTTTTTAGATATAGGACCAAATCATCAGTGAATAGCATAAGATTTAACTTCTTCCTTTCCTATTTGGGTGCATCCTTTTATTGTTCCTGATCTCAGTGAGAAAGTTTTTATTCTTTCAACGTTGAGTACAATGCTAACTGCAGGTTATTCATGCATGCATTTTTCCATATTGAGAAAGCTTCCTTCTATTCCTATCTTTTGGAATATTTTCATCAGGAAAGGATGCTGTATTTTGTCAAATGCCTTTTCTGCATAAATAGAGAGGATCATGTGGTTTTTCTTTTTTGATTTACTAATTAGTTAATTAATTTATTAATGTGGTATAGTACACTAATTGATTTTCTTGTGTTGAAACACCCCTGTGTACTTGGGATAAAATCCATTTGATCATGGTGTATATGTCTTTCTATGTGTTTTTGGATTTGGTTTGCAAGTATTTTGTTGAGGATTTTTCCATCTATATTCATTTGCAAAATTGGTCTATAATTTTTGTGTTTTTTTGCAGTATCTTAATCTGATTTTAGTATTAGGGTGATATTGTCTTCATAGCATTCCTTCGTATTTAATATTTTTGAGGAGATTGAGCAAGATTGGTATTAGAATGTCTTTGAATGATTGGAAGAATTCACCTGTGAAGCCATCTGGTCCTAGGTTTTTCAATTTTGGGTGATTTTTGATGACTGTTCCAATCTTTTTACCTGTGACTGGTTTGTTGAGGTCTTTTCTTTCTTCTAGGGTCAGTGTAGGTTGTTCATATGTTTTTGTGATTCTAGGAATTTGTCCATTTCCTTTACATTGTCTAGTGTCTTGGCATACAGTTGTTCATAGTATTCTCTTATGTTCTCTCTTATTTGTCATTGGTAATGTCCCCCTCTCAATTCTGATTTTATTTATTTGCATCTTCTCTTGTTTTTTCTTTGTTGGTCTAGCGAAAGGTTTCCTGATTTTGTTGATCGTTTCAAAGAACCTATTGATTCTATTGTTTTTTGTTGTTGTTCACAACTTTGTTAGTTTCTACTTTGATCTTCATTACTTCTTTCTTTTGGCTTGGTTTGGGATTTGTTTACTGTTCTTTTTCTAGTTCCTCAGGTGTGCAGTTAGGTCTTTGATTTTAGCTCTTTCTGCTTTTTTAATGTAAGCATTGAGCACTATAAATTTTTCTCTCAATACTGCCTTTGCTTTATCTCATAGGTTTTGAAATGTTGTGTTCTTGTTTTCATTCTGCGCAAGATATTTACTGATTTATCTTGCAATGTCTTCTTTGACTCACTGATTATTTAAGAGTTTGTTGTTTAATCTCCATACATTTGTGAATTTTCTCTTTTTCCGTCCATTATTGATTTCCAACTTTATTCCAATATGATCAGTGAAAGTGTTTTCTATAATTCCAATCTATTTTAATTTATTGAGACATGTCTTGTGACCCAGCGTATGGTCTATCTTAGAGAGCAATTGAAAAGAATGTATATCCTGCTGTTTGGGGCTGTACTGCTCTATAAATGTCTGCTTGGTCTAGTTCATTTATCATATTATTCAAGTTCTCTTTTTCTTTATTTATACTCTGCCCAGATGTTCTCCCCAATGCTGAGAGTGATGTATTTAAATCTCCAGCTATTATTCTTGAAGTATCTATTTCTCCTTTCTATTTTGCCAGTATGTGCTTCATGTATTTTGGGGCACCCAGGCTAGGTACAAAAATTTTATAGTTATTTCTTCTTGGTGAATTACCCTTCTTATTAATATATAATGACTTTCTTCATCTCTTTTAACAGTTTTGCACTTAAAATCTGTTTTGTCCAATATGAATATTGCTATTTGCATGGGATATCTTTTTCTAACCGTTCACTTTCAATCTGGTTGTGTCTTTAACTCTAGTTGAGTCCCTTGTAGACAGCAGATAGATAGCTAATATTTTTTATCCGTTCTGTCACTTTGTGCCTTTTAATTGGGGAGTTCAGTCCATTAACCTTCCATGTTATTCCTGTAAAGACATAACTTACTTTGTCCATTTTATTCTTTGGCTTTCCATTGTCATATCTAACTGTTGTCTGTCCTGTTACCATTTAAGTTACCCTTATCGATAATCTTCATTACTACATTCTTATCTACATCTCTTGACCTTGTTTTTTTTCCTCTCAGGCTGCAGCACTCCCTTTGGTATCTCTTGTAAATCTGGTCTTTTGTTAACATACTCTCTCAGGGTTTTTTTTTTTTGTCTGTGAAGAATTTAGACTCACCCTCATTTTTGAAGGACAATTTTGCCAGATAAATAATTCATGGTTGGATGTTTTTCTATTTCAATACCTTAAATACATCATATCACTTTCTTCTCACCACCATGGTTTCTCATGAGAGATCAGCACTTAGTATTATTGAGGTTCCCTTGTACGTGATAATTGCTTTTCTCCTGCGACTTTCAGAATCCTCTCTTTATATCTCATATTTGGCATTCTGAATAGTAGGTGTCTCAGTGTAGGTGTATTCAGATTTATTATATTTGAGTTGCATCGTCCTTCTTGGATATTGATATTTATTTCTTTCAAAAGGGTTGGGAAGTTATTGGTAATTATTTCCTCAAATATTCTTTCTGCTCCTTTTCTGTTCTCTTCCCATTCTGGGACACCAATAATGCATATGTTTGTGCATTTCATATTGTCATTCAATTCTCTGAGAACTTGTTCCAAATTTTCCATTATTTTTTCTTTTTGTAATTCTGTCTTTTCAAGTTTGTATGTTCTGTCCTCAATTTACTAATTCTGTCCTCCAACAATTCAAAACTGCTGTTATATACTTCTAATTTTTTGCTGATGTCTAGGCATCTGAATATGTGAATTTACTCTGATGGCCAATTTCTCTCTCTTGCCTAGTGGCTTTGTTTCATGGCTGGCTTTTCTTTGATTTTTTGTTTCAACTTATTCTAGCCTTTAAAATTGCCCGGCTTAAGTTATCAAAATAAGGCAGGGACTCATTAATGGGGAGCAAATTCACTCCCAGATGTTTGGGACTAGAGACCTAAAAGATGTTTTTCTTCTTGCAGTTTCCTGGACAGCCAGCAGTTGGCTGTCACTGGTGAATCTATCCACAGAGGAGACTCTTGCATGTGAATCTGGTCTGGCCAGAGCCAGGATTCAAAGCAGGCTCTGATGACAAAATTCACTGAAGAGGTACTACTCACCACCCTCTGCTACAACCTCCCTCTTCCCAGAGAGGAAGAAGTCTGTTCCCCTCTCAGTTGGCTGATGTGAGCTGTGGGTTTTATCCAGGCTGTTCACCTTGAGGGTAGTGGATAGGTCCTGTTCCCAGCCCTTGGTGTTAGTAACTTAAGGTTTTTACACAGGCTTCTAGATCTCTCTGTCCCTCTCCCTCCTGGGGATGCACAACACTCTTGTTGTCTGCAGATCCCAGAACAGTTCCCTTGTACAGCTTTTTGCCCTTCTTCCACTGTTTGTGTGAGAGAGTTCAGCCCTGCCTACCTACTCTTACACCATCTTCCCAGAAGTTCCCTCTCCATAATCAATAGTGTGCATTTTTAAAAGGACATTAAATGACACTGTTGCTGCCTCAGTTTTGGTTAAGATCACCTGACAATACGATCCAGTAGCTCCCCAAATCCAAAGGGAAATGTAAAATCATGACACCAGAACCTGCTAAAGCTGAAAACTGATTTACAAGCCTTAGATGACCAACTACCTTAGGTCTATGAAAGAACTTGGAAAGGTTGAGTGGAGTCTTTGGAAATTAGAAGAGAAATTTTTGAAAAAAGTGTCTGTGTGTTGTAAGTCTCACCCTTCCAAAGGGAGACTGTGGCATCTTTTCTCACTGATCAGCCTTCGAGGAAGTGTGCAGGTAGCTTTCTATATGTATCTTGGAATTTGTATCTGGGAAATTTGGAGATGCTATATGTGGCAGTTTGATATTGTTTTTGAATTCCAAAAATAGATATTGGATTATGTTTGTAAACTGGTCTGTCCCTTAGGACATATTATATTATATTGGATTCAGAAGTTTCACTTTTACTTGATTAAATAATGATTGGGGCTTTGATTGGGCCACATCAGTAGGACGTCACATCCCTGCCCTCTTGGTGGGCAGGGACTCATAGAGAAACTGTACCATAGAGAAGGGAGTTTGGAGTTTTGAGCTGGAGCCTGGGAAGTAAGCACACAGAGGAGCAGAGCAGCTGAGCCCTGAGACAAACAAGCCCTGAGGAGAGAGACAGAGCCAGTTGCCTGACAGTCTACAGCTGGCCTTGTGGAGAGAGCAAGGCAGCTGAGCCCAGAAAGAACCAAGTCCTGGGAAGAGAGAAACCCAGGAAGCCTGAACTCTTGGTAGATGTTGGCAGCCATCTTGCTCCAACAGTTGGCAACAGACTTTGGTGAGGGAAGTAGCTTATGCTTTATGGCCTGGTAACTGTAAGCTTCTACCCAAAATAAGTACCCTTTATAAAGACCAACAGATTTCTGGTATTTTGCATCAACACCGCATTTAGCTGACTAGTACACTATACATGAATATATGACTCATTTCCATGAATCTAAAGCCTGAAAGACTAACTAGCTGCTCTGGCAGCGTAGTAAAGAGATGGCACAGCTTGGGTGAAGACTCTCATCCAGCTTTTCTCTGGATAAATGGTGTGTAAGTATGTCTAATATAAGAGAGAGTGAAAGACAGATAGGAGAGGGAGAGGGAGAGGAAGAGGGAAAGTAGGAGGGGGAGAGAGGGAGGGAGAGGGATCTCAACAGAAAATGCTTGTAGTGCTACACTCTATTGAAGTTCTAACGGAGGAATATAAGCATTTAGGTATGGGATATGCATTCAGCTACATGAAGGAAATGAAGATTTCACCTGGGAGAGCATCAGAAATGGTGGGAGGCTCAATCAAAAGGATACATATATAATATGAGAGAGAAGTTTTCAGTTTTAACCATGCCAAAAAAGCAGCAACAGATTACTTCATCTTAAACACTAGAGGAAAAGCTGCAACTCAAGGCAGGGAAATTGAGAAGGAGCTGACCATTTGCCTCCATCCACATCCCTAGTGTGGGAGCTAGCCTGAAGTAGACCTAGTCCATGATCAGTAAGAAAGCAAAATTTAAATGATTGGACAATTGATTATTGAAATAAAATAGTTTGGGGAGACTAAAATGGATAAAATTCATTTATTTTGAGTGATTAGAAAAAGCAATAAGGGTAGAACCAGATTTCAACCAAGTTTAAGGAAAAATCAAGCCCATAGAGTGGTTTATAATGGATAGAGGAAAGAACAGAATGAAGTTCTTTTCTATTAATACCTGATGAGCCACACTTGTTCAGTATGCAAAGAATATTATCACTGAAGCTTAGTAATATTTTATATTCCCACTAGTCCACTGTCATCATTTTGCTAATGAGAATATTCAGATAAAATATGGTTAAGCACTTTCCCAAAGTCATATGACTTTTAGTGGTAGAGTTGAGTTTATAAAACAAGTCTTAATGTTCATAGTCCAGCACGGTAATAAAGAAGATTTGCCTTTGGAAAACTTTAGATGGCAATGTTGCAAAGTTTATCTTTTATTACTTCTCATATTACCAACTCCCCACCACCCAACTCCTGTCAACTAAACCCTCACTGCTGCTTTACTGCGTATTTTCTTCTGCTCCACATCATATCTTTCTGTACAAAAAAAAATCCCCAAATAATCTAAAATATGCATGCCCAGAAAGATGTTGGTGACAATTATACCTATATTCCTGAAATACTTCCCATTAAAACAAAACAAAACACAACTCTTACGATAACATGCCTTAGTCCAAAGAATGGTTTGTGTTGATGGAATGTGTAATCTAATTTTGGAGGGTAAACTTATCTAGCATTAAAATATATCCTTAGCCCACATTGAAGATCCTCGACACATTGCCACATGATGAGCTGTAGCTGAGCAGATGACATAATATGCCATGATTTAGTAGATATTTAATTCATCTAATTAAATATTTACTAATTTTGCCTTGAGAGTTTTCTTCTTATTTTAAGCACATTTCTTGTTTTTGTGGTTGTTAGTGTTTTGTTTTGTGTTTTATCCCTTCCTTCTTATTTCAATGCAAGCAATTTTATTTATTATTCCTGAAAAGGCTTATGGATATAATGCCATATCAGTGAAGTTTTTAGGTACAAGTTCTGAAGCTGTCTCTATTTACAGCAGTAATTCATTTTTTGACATTAGTTCACTGATTCCTCAGACTATATGGGGAACTAGTCTGTTGAAAAGAGGCAGGAAAAAGGGAGGCTGTGAAGCAAGAATCACAGTCAAATCATGTCACAGAAAGATTGTGTGAAGGATGCTGCTACCTCTCTTGTTGAACTTGTAACAATGTAGCTCACATTGCTGATGCTTCTGTCCCTGGTATTTGAATGACCCACTCTTGGACCACTGCCACAACTGGCCCTTATCCACAGCAGGTAACTAAATGTATGAAGTTGGCTTTCTGGTAAGTACAAGAGCCCTAGAGACTTGAAAAACAAGTTCTAGCTCCACATCCATCACAGCTATCTATGTTATTATGGGCAAGTTATTTATTTCCATGGGCTTAACTTTTCATATTTTTAAGTCAAAATTATTTCCATATTAAAAATTAGAAAAGTAAGGCAAAATATTAAATATATGTATACACGCACATTTTCTGTTTTAGTTCACTTCCTGAAACTCATATAAATGATCAATCATTTAGAGAGAATGATAAACATGTTTGTTTTTCTTTCATTTTAATAAGCTATTTTGCTTGAAATAAATTATTGTTAAACACTTGTGTAGTAATGAAATTTACTCAAAAACTTGTTTGTTTTTAACTTTAAGGACAACTAAGTGTCTTTTACTTACTTCAGATTGAGTATCTTTGTTTTGTTCACATAAGAAAATAATAATCTTAATTTTAAATTGCCCTTTAATATATACACAATATACTAAAGATAACTGTCTTCTAACTGAGAATCAGTCTTTGCCATAAGTCTGGATGAAGAGCCTCAAACAATTGAATAAGAGACATAAAAAGCAAATAAGCCTTTAATCACCTCATTTTAAGTGTTTACAAGAAAGAACATTGAAGACCTAATGCATACATTTCATGTTCCCTCTACTGCAAATTGTGGCCAAATAATCATTAAATGGTTTGCTAACCTGTCCCAGTTTACCACACAGTTTTTTCTGTTATTCTGCCATTTCCTAATTTGTTAGAAATTTACATGAACCATTAAGTGCTGAGTCACAATCTATGCACATTACCACAGCTACTTGACCATGTGGGTCGAATAATCTTTTTTGCTAACTATTAAATACCGTGAGGGAATGTGAGTCCTGGAATTTCACTCAGTGAGGTAATAGAATAAGGATGATAATACATTTCTCAAAGCTTTAATGTGTGTGCACTTGAATAAATTGTTATTAAGTATGGGATTTTTACCTGCATTCCTGTTAGCACTTCTCAGTTAAAAATTTTATCCACTGCAGAAGATTGTAGATGTTAAATCATTAAGACACATAAGGGGATATAACCACTAGAACTTTACTCACTGAGGCAGTAAGAATTGTAAAAAGCATCCTAAATATTTAAAATGGGAGTTTTGAAAAGAATTGTTCTTAGGTGTGTGCTTTGTAACAGCATTCCTTTAACATTTCCGAATCAACCAATTCAAACCATCCAAAGAACTTTCAAAGTTTTAAAGCTTGACTTAGTTCTCTACCAAATATAGTACTTTCTGCTTGAGAATAAAGTTTTAACCTAACATTCTATGATGTCTTAGTTTGCCAGGACTGTGAAAAATACCACGCACTGATTGGTTTAAACAACAGGAACTCATTGGCTCAGAGTTTTGGAGACTGTAAATCCAAAATCAAAAAGGTCATGTTTCCTCCAAATTCTGTAGTCTTCTGTTAATGGCTTTCCGGCTATGCTATTCTCTGCCTCATGGCGTGCTCTGGCCTTTACTCTCAGTCGTCTGTGTCTTTGTCTAGATTTTGTCTTCTTCTTAGGACTCCAGTCATATGGATTAAGTCCCATCCTGATTTAATTAGGCCTCATCTAAATTTGATCTTTGAAAATCCTATTCACAAATGAGCCCACACCCACAGGACAAGAAGTTAGGACTTGAACACGTATTTTGTGGAGGATATGATTCATCCCCCAGCAAATGATTATTTTCTATCTTCCTCATGAGATATACACTGATATCATAGGCAAGTTTCTGTGTAGGAGCTTATCAAATCCAAGTTTCTGAATGTAACATCTGAAAGCCAGCCCTTTTCTTTCCATTTTCTATTGAGGAAAAAATATCTTTAATTTAAATTAAAACTTGCTTTGATTATCTTTTATTTTTTTTTAATTTATTGAAGCATATCACTCATACATAAAAATACATAAACAATAAGTGTATAGTAATAGTTTTGAACTTACAAAAGAAACATACATAACATCATACAGTGCTCTCGTATCTCACCCTACCAACAATACTGTGCATTGTTGTGAAACCTTTTTAACTAATGATGAAAGAGCATCCTCAAAATATTACTACTAACAAAAGTATCTTACATTTGGTGTATTTTTCCCCCAACCCGCCTTATTATTATTATTGTTGTTGTTGTTGTTGTTTTATATCATTTATACATGAACATGCATAAACGCTAAGTATAGTAAAAGTTGTGAACTTACAAAGCAAACATGCATAAAGCATACAGGGGTCCCATACATCAACCCACCACCAACACCTTGAGCTGTTGTGAGACATTTGTTACAAATTATGAAAGAATATCATCAAAATCTTACTACTAACTATAGTCCATACCTTACATTTGGTGTATTTCTCCCCCAACCCATCCTATTATTTTTTAAAATATATTTTTATTACAGAAATTGTAAACTTACAAACAATCATGTACATGTGCAGAATTCTCATATAACACCCCTCTATCAACACACCACACTGTGGTGAAAATTTGTTACAGATTATGAGATGATAATATCATCAGACTATTACCACCAACCATGGTCCATAGCATACATTTGGCACAGTTATTCCATATGCCCCCATAATCCACACTGTATATCTTTGGCATAGATGCATGAATATTACAGTATTGCTGTTAACCATAGTACATTGTTCACTCCAGTTGTATTATTTCCATGCTTCTCCACATTCCCACCACCATGCAATAGTGACATACATCTGCTCTAGCTCACAAAGGATACTCTTGCATCTGTATCATCAATCTCAATTCTCATCTACCTCTGGGTTTACTGTATTATTCAGTCCCTAGATTATTCTCTAGCTTTCTTTCAATTGACATTTTTTTAAAATATACTTTTTTATTTTTTTAAGAAGCTTAAATTACATAACTGTTACACAAAAAAATATATAGGGGATTCCCATATTCCCTGCTCCCTAGCCCTCACACATTTTCCAACATCAACATCATCCTTCATTAGTGTGGTACATTTGCCACAAGTGATGAACACATCTTGGAGCATTGCCACTAAGCAATGATTATAGTTTACATTTTTGTAAGTTATTACAAGATATACAATGGTCTGTATTTGTCACTGCAATGCCATTCAGGATAATTCCCAAGTTCTGAAAATACCCCCAAATTACGTCTATTTTTCCTTCTCCCTCCTCACAGAACCTCCAGTGGCCACTGCCTCCACATCCATGGTAAAAGTTCTTCCATTTCTAGGATCACAACAAGTCCAAAGTAGAACAAGTATAAATCTGCTCTAGTCCATCACCCACTCCCCAATCCTGAGGATTCTGTGATGGTGATGCCCACTCCGCCTCTAATCAAGAGCGAGCTTAGATCTCATGGGGCAGATGGATGGGACTTTCTTGCTTGCAGTTGCAGACTCTCTCTGTTCCTTGGGATGGTCATTGTCAGTCATCATCTCCTTGTTAGTTGTCCTGGGTGAGTCCAATGAACTTAAGAGTAGGTGTTGCAAGTCTGTTGAGATTCAGGGCCCAACTGGCACATGGACAGCTCAAAGATTTAAGTATTTTTGACAAACAACTATCAATTCTAGTACTAACTATAGGTTCAAACAGAGGGGCAGCAGTTGGACTCAGTTATGTTTTACCTACACAACTGAGTCCAACTCTATCATACTAGGGAGCGTAAGTTCCAAAGTAGGGCCCACTGGCAGGGTGCCAAAGTCTTGAGCTGTCTGCCCTGCCTATAGTGTCTGGATGTCCTAGAGCCCTCAGGAGCCCCACTATTTGAGATAACATTTACTATGGCAGTCAATGAGTTCCTGCTGAGATGTGCATCAGCATAACCTCTGAAATGAGCTCCCAACTCACTTTGAAGTCTCTTAGCCATATAAAGTCATTTGTCTTTACCCTTTCCCCCTTTTGGTCAAGGCCTTTTTCCAGTTGCATTGCAAGTTGGTGCTTGGTAGTTATCCCTTGATGCCAGAGAGGCTCGTCCCTGGGAGTCATGTCCCATGCTGGGGGGAAGTTATTGTATTTATATACTGAGTTTGGCTTAGAGAGAGGCCACATTTGAGCATCAAAGAGGTCTCAGGAGGTAACACTTAGGTACCCTATGATACTATGCTAAGTTTCAATTTCAAAAGTAAAAGTTCATAAGGACAGTCATCACAATCAAAGGCCTGTCAATGGGACATCCTTTTTCAGTAGTCACTGCCCCAGTACTCAGGGAATTCTTGCTGTCCGATTAGAGAATGTGGTAGAGCTCTCCAGGATGGGAATTCGATATTTCTTTGGTTATTGTGTGGGTCTCCACATACTGTGACAATGCCCCATGAACACTTGAACACATTCAAGGTGAACCTCCTCCCATGCATCCTCCATCTCTGACACTCCACACCAATGATCCTCTCCTGCCACAGTTGTACCTCTTCTGTGATCCAAAACTTCTTCAAAATTGAAGCCAACATAATAACTGAATACAATTAATAAGAAAATAATATAATGATGGTTTTAAAAATAACAAATAAAATATGAAAACTTTTTTCAAAGTTTGAAATAATATGGAAAATATAAAATAAAAAAATTAACATACGTCTTTCATCACTGTAAGATCTGTTGTCTTGTATGAACAGTGACATTTGCTTCCATTTTTCCTTCCAATGTCTTATTTTTTTTTCATTTTGTCTTCAAAGAAGCTTTAGGTTACAGAAAAGTCACATATAGAATATAGATTCCCATATACCCAACATCCTCTCCCTTTCCCCCTTTCTCCTATTAAAAACATTTTACATGTGGATGGTGCATTTGTTACAATTGATTTACAAATATTGAAACATTGCTACTAACCATGGTCAATGATTTGCATTGTGGTTTACATTTTGGACCATACACTTTTACAGATTTTGATGAAGTTTGATATGGTCTGTATCCATCCTTGCAGGATCATTTAGAACAATTCCATTGCCCCAAAAAAGTCCCGTATTCCATCTATTCTATTCCTCCCTCCCTCTCCCGTCAGAACCCATGGTAGCAACCATGATCAACTCATTGAAGGACCAGATTTATAGTTATTTGCAACAACATAGAAGGTTTAACATCTGTACTCCCCTATTAGGCACTGCCTATGACCTCAAGAGACTCCCACCCCTCTACTTGAGATCATAGCAGGACTCCCTATGATGGGAGACTCATTATGTGAGTCTCCATCCCTGATACAACACACTATGACAAGATGAATGCTAACAATCCCTAGAAGCCTGCCCCAGGTATGACCTGTCCCACATGTCACCCACATCCAACACCTTAAACCAGTAACCCTCCCTTGTCATATTTTCAAAAAGAACATTTCCAGTGTTGTAGTTTCAACCACATACCCACAAATCCCCAGAGTTCACCTTCTCCCTCCCCAACCCTTGCCCAGTCAATTTACATTTACTTTCCTAGACTACCCTTTCCAGCCAAATTCCCATTTATAAACCAGCTGTTACTCACTATATTATGCTACCATCAACTCTATGCATTTCCACACTTTTACAGTAAAGTTAATTAAAACTTATACATACATTAACCATCAGTAGTCCATCTCAATCCTTCTCTTATCTTCTTTAAGAATCCACCATCTACCACCAGGTCTTGAAGATTTTTTCCTACATTTTCTTCTTGAAACCTTATTGTTCTTGCTTTTAAATTTAGGGATTTCTTGCCCTTTCTCCCTTGCTGGTTGTGTAGTAGGAACTGAGGATGTAGTTGGTGCTGTAAATCTCGGAGGCTCAAGCTGCCCACATTGCCCCAGGGACTGATGAAGCTTCTCCCACCTTTCTCATTTGCCAAAGGTAGGGACAGAGCCACAGCCATATGTAATAATCCAAGTCATGCAAGCCTAGACTATAGTTGCCCAGAGACTGATGAAACTTCATGCCCCTTTCTCCCCTGCCTGGGGTGGGGATGGAGCTGCAGGTGTGGGCAGCAATCTATGCTTTGCGGGTCTAAAATGACCACAGTTGCCTTGGTAGATTTCTGACTCTTCAGTCTGTGCAAGCTGAATGTACCTGCAGTTACCCAGAGATGTTGGTGCAGGTCCAGCCAGCTTCCTCCCTGCCAGAGGTGGAGCTGAAGCCTAGGCTAGGACTGCAGTCTGATCTGGGTGGAAAGAAGCTGCTCCCTGCTGTCAATGTGATTTTCAATCAGCCCACCTTCCCCTCATGCCAGGGGCGGAGTCAAAATGGTAGCTACCAGCCTCTTTCTAACTTGGATAGGTTCAAACTTTAGCTGTTTTAGGGTTATACTTTAGTGTGCCAAATTTACTAATCAATAGCTGAAATTGGTGCCCAACCATCTCTTCCTCCCCCATTTTTGGGAAATGGAGCTTCTAATTCCAGCCATGGAATAGCTCCCGAGGGGGTTTGTGCCACCAGTGGAATATGGGCACTGGCCTCTGTGGCATGGAGTGCTCTACTTATGAGTCTTCTCTGAAGATGGGCAGTCCCGTCCTTCCATTCTTTCAAGGATGTTGCAGGACACTCTTCTGGTCTCCTGGAGCCCCCAAACAGGTGCTTTAGATAGCTCTGGGTGATTGCTAACTGCCCTGTAGCACGAGCTGGCTCTAGGAACTCCTTACTCTGCTGCCATCTTGCAGGTTGTCACCTGATTATCTTTTGGCAAGATAATCTTTCCAAAATAGATTGTTCAAATGTAAGCAAATATAAGCATTTAGTTGTGCCTTAAAAGATAGTGATTTGACTACTATTTTCATATTAACTTAATGAAGTTTTCCATTTACTTGTATTACCTAACTAGTTAACAATAATCCATTGCTACTGGTCCATCAAAATATACGAAAAGTAAGAATCATATTCTCGTGTTTAAGGATCAGCCTCCTTTTATATATTTTCTAGAGAAAAGGTAAATGTGATTAACTGCAAATTTCTGTGAACTATACTAAATAGGGATAAGATACTTCCTTATGTATTATAACAGTGTCATGGTTGGGACATAAAAAGAGAAGTCCCAGAGAGATTCAAGCAGGAAGAATTTTTATACAAAGAATGAAGTACTTACATATCTTACAAACTCTAATGTGCCCCATGAAGATTTCCTGCCTCCTGGTGCCCATGCCTTTGAGAAATGCCTTCCCTTGGAGAGTGGATGGAACTTGTGATTGAAACCTAACCAATAGAATTAGTATTATAATTCTAATTAGAATTGATTAATGGCAAAGGTAATGGTATATCACTTCCATCATTATATTGCCCTGTATAGGTCTCAGTCTTAGCTGACTGAAGAGAGACAATCTCATTGAGGGCTTTATGAAATAAGTGGCCTTGTTGGAGAAACCCAGGACCTCTAGAAACTATGATAGGTCTCTATGACCTGAGTAAGGCCTCTGTCAGCCAGCCCACAAAAAGATGAGGCCAGCAGTCATGCAACTACAAGGAAATGAATAATGCCAAAAACTTGAATAAACTTGGAAATCTTCCCCATTAGATTCTTTGCCAGTAGAGGCTCCAGATGAGGACACAACCTTGTCAACAAATTGACTGCAGCTCCTTGAGACCCTGAGCCGAAGACCTAGAAAAGCAGTGCCAGGACTCCTGACCCTAAAGTATGTGACATAATAAATGTGCATTGTTTGAAGCTGCTAACTGCATGGTAATTTGTTACACAGCAATAGAAAAAGAATATACTTTTGGGAGGCCTGGAGGATCAAGCTGAAAAGCTCATAGCTCTCTCATGTTAGTTGCAGCCAATGATCAGGGATGTCTGCAGCCCTAAATGGAATGCTTTGCATCAAAGTAACTGCAAAACTTCATATCAGTGATACTTCACCATCTAGTCACTGGGTTGCGGAAGCAGAAAATTAGCTTCTGCTTTTCTTCTACCTTTCAAATATCACAGGAGTTCCTCTCATTAGCTGAATGGAAACCAAAACCCTGCTGGCAAGGGATTCAGTAAATCCCTCAAGTTTGTAACACATATTTACACATAGAAACAAATGAAAAATGCCATTTGGTGGCTAAAAGTACTGGCTCTTAGTAGTTCATATATGCAAAATTATACAATATTTGTCTTTCTGTGTGTCTGGCTTATTTCACTCTTAGAAAAAGCAAATTCATAGAGACAGACAGGAGATTATAGTTTACCAGAGGGCAGGGTGTGAGGGGAATGGGAAATTACTGCTTAATAGGTGCAGAGTTTCTGTTTGAGGTAATGAACAAGTTTGGATAATGGATGTTGGTGATGGTAGCACAATATTGTGCTAATTATATTGTGAATATAATTAATACCACTAAATTGTAAATGTGAAAGCAGTTAAAATGGGAAATTTTGAGTTGTATATATTGTACTGTGGTAAAAAGTTAAATAAAAAGCTCTACCTTTGTCTATGAATCTACTATCTTCTACATGTGAGACTTTGGGAAAGTCATTTAACCTCCCTGTTCTCAAAGAATTTCAACAATATGCCAAAACATATCTAATGTATTGGGTTTTAGAGAGGATGAAATATTTATGTATCACATTTCCTAACATACAGAAATGCCACTAGAAATGTTTGTAATAAACTATTATTGTTACTTTCATTATTATTGGTTACCATTTTATCTCTCTGCTTCTGCTTCTGCGTCTACTTTCCATTAAATCTCCCTTTGATTTGGCTAAGATATAGTACCTGCAGTAAGAATATTACAATTTAGGAGAAACTTTTTCCTCTTCTAAAACCAGACCTTTCCAGTATGTTCTCATCTCCCCAAGATCAGATCCTTTTTTATTGTGTCCCCTGCTGAACATTTTTAGCATGCTCTTTCCACCCTTTCTGAACTCCATCTGTTTCCTTCTTTTATACTGCCAAAAATTCAATATTAGTGTCTTAATATTGATTTCCTTTTAAAGTGCCTCCCTCTAATCTAGCTTCAGTGACTACTAATTTCCTAAAACTTCTCTCGAGTCACAAATGTCCTTTTCTTAACCAATTCAATCACCTTTAATTATTCCTTGTATTTCTTGATCTCTTTTTTTATTTTAAGCCACTAGAATTTTTGTTCCTTCTAATAATTTTTACAAAAAATATTTATGGGAAAACAACTTTCCAGATGTTAGGTGGTGTATATGTACAGTTGGAGTGTTAATCTCTACATGGGGCTTAAAGACTAGAGAGGAGATGATATGCATCAATTTTAATATAAAGTAACTTAAACAAAACCTATTGTGGTATCAGAAAATACTGAAATAATTAGGAGATACTTCCCTTTCACTGGAGCTTGAAATACATTGAGAGGTGCTAATGAAGCATCAGTGATCCGTGGTAGCAGTTATCCACAATTTAACTTCTAACTTGACTTTTACTGCCACAGAACTGGTTAAGTTGAATGTAGTCATAAAATAAATCATTATGAGGAATAAATAAATGCAGTAGAAAACAATCTTGTATTGTTTCAATCCATCCCATTTAAAAACACCTTGCAAATTTGTTACAATTTTAGTAGTTTTCAAAAAATGTAGGGATATTTAGCACTTTATAGGAGCTGCTTTTGCGACTGCAGGATGTCTCTTGATGGCCGAGTTCCAATTATGTCATCAAACCACCACTTGTATCACAATTACATGGTTTGTATATTTATTGTTTAGATTCCTTGTCTCCACCTTAGATACACTCAATCAAAATTTGTGATATTTAGCAAGGGAATTTGCAATGTTTTCAAGTTCCTTAACTTATACTGAATTTTGAAAATCATTGCTCAGAGGATACAAGATTCAGTGTTCAATTATTCTTTGTAAGTATGAAACACATTTTTAAATGAGGAGAATTCACATTATAATTAACCATGAAAGAAAACTTCAAAGAGGTAAGAAAAAATCCCACACAATTCACAAAAATTTTACAAAATTCATATCCATTTTATAGCTTTGGGTGGAAAAATATGATTAAAGGAGAAGAGAAAAGAAACTTTAGTTTGATTCATTCACATATCAAAAAAAGGATTTATTCTGACTTTACTCAAAGTACAGTGTTCTAGACCCAGAGAATATAGCAGTGAAAACAAAAATGATATTAAAATTATCTTCCCTCAGGGAGTTTCAGAGTTTCCCTCACTATAGCCTAGTGGGAGAAAAACAGATAGTAATATAGTAAATTACATTGTGTATAGGAAATATTATATATCATTAATTTTTTGAATGATAAATTACAGACTGTTCCATTGACAGATAATTTACTTCAGCTTTTTGAAGATATTATCTCTGATCTTCTGCTTTCCATAGTCTGAAAATCATCAGACCCTTTTAATATTGTATCTTTAAACATACGGTGTCATTTTTCCCTGGCTGCTTTAAAAGTTTTCTCCCAGTCTTGAATTTTCAACAGTTTTATTATGATGCTTAGGTATATGGTATGTGTTAGCATGTGTGTGTATGTGTGTGTGTGGGGGGGGTTCCTGTGTAGTGCTCATAAAGCATCTTGATTCCTTGGTTTGATGCCTTTTGTCAGTTTTGAATATTTTTTCAGGCTGTAGCTCTTCCCGCATTTTAATTCCTCATCCTCTCTATACCTATCCTTCCATGATACAAATTATATGTACCTTAGAACTTTAAACTATTTCCAATGCTACTTTTAAGCTATCCTGTGTATTTCTAGCTTGTTCTCTTTCTGGGCTTTAATGTTGATATTTCATGTGCTTTTCTAGTTCACCAATCTTCTACTGTACTATGTCTAACCTGTTGTTAAACCTATCCCATTTAATTTTTATTGTATATTTTTTCAGTCTAAGATTTCCATTTTATATTGTTTAAAACTAAATTCAAGGTTTCAGGTGAATTTCTGTATCTTAAGAGTATATTCTCTTACAGTTTTCACACACACGTGCACACACACACACACACATGTAGTTTCTATACCCTTCAAATTGTTCTAGATGGAGACTTAGAACCCATCTAGACTTAGAGAGACATTTGCAAGTCTCAGTCTGCTGCTTTCTCTTGGAGTTTTGCCCCATGAAATAAGATGAAATATGCCCCATGAGGAAAAATATAATCTACCTTCTTCCCATTAAGTCTTGCTGCCTAGGTTATTCGTTGATGCCTTCAAACAGCTCTTTCTTATTTCATTTTCTTGGTGCTTTGTATTTTTAAACAGTTTTTATAGTTATTACTAGGGGGATATTACTTCTGATACCAGCTGTTTCAGCTCTCAGAGCATAAGTTTGATGGTACACAATGATTTTAATCTTTTGAAAAATTGAACTCTTTCTTCTTTGAAATTAGATTTCTTTGACTTTATATAAAATAGTGTATCAGGTATAACTTGTGGGAATTACTGTTTTCATTCCCGTAAGCCTTTTGTTTAAATCCACTGATCATGATGGATGGCTGGAGAATCTGGGCGTTTTAGTACTCTCAGAAAAGAGGGGAACAGGTGCAAGTTAAGAAGGTCTTTTACATCAATCATCTCCCACTTTTTAAATTCATATATTGTCTTTGTTGCCATTGGTGATAGTGACATAGGGGAGCTTAGGTAAAAGCATCAATTACCTATAATCTCAATCAATCTTTTCCCCAACAGACTTTGAGATGGAAAGTAGATAATTTCTTAATCATAATGAAGTGAAGCTTGAAGCCCAATCAAAACCAGATCACTATCCTAAAACCTTTCTGTTGAGAATTCTGAAATTCCTCCTGGTTGCCATCTATCTGCTCTGTTTACGTTGCAATGAAATCTCTGATGCAATTTCCTGAGGAAACCTGGCATTAAAAGAGAGAATTTTTACTTTCAGTGGCTGAAATGTCCATAAATTAAGGTAATTTGTTGGCAGATACTTATGAAAGCAGCAGTACCTCTCTTAAAATTTTAGGCAATTGACAGCACAACTCTGCGATGAAACTGAGAGCCACTGGGTGTACACGTTGGATGGAGTGTACAAGGCATGGGACTGTATAACACAGCAAACAATATGGTGGATGATGGACTGTGGTAAATAGTACTTTAATTTTTAACCAATATGTGGTACTTAAAGGCTATAAAGTCTTTATAGGATTAATTTAGTGGTGGCAAAAAGATTAAAAAAAAAAAAAAAAGAAAATTAAGAACATTTCAAAACTTAATTCTAATATCGAGAGTCTGACTAAGAGGGAGAAGCTGACAGCTTCTTGTTACCCATTAACAAAAGAATAACTTTATAGCACCCTGTGTCTAAGATGTGGATCTAAATAATCTAAATATATATAATGTTTCATAAGAATTGTTTTCTGACTACTAGTGTTATCATTTTCTTTATTTGAGCAGGAGAAGGAGTTTCTGGAGTCCAAAATCCTTAATAAGGTTTGACGTAGTATTATGAAAAATGTGAATGTTCATTAACAATTTATTAAACTTAATTTTTAGTTAGAAATTCTGGCTGTCTAGTTGCTTAATAGGTCTTGATTTTAACTTTGATATTTATATTTATTTTAAATTTTCACCATGAGTATATGTCTGGAAGATTAATAAGAATTATAACATGCCTCATTTCTTTTCCTAAAATATATAATGAATTAGTAATTATGTAATAACCACAAATGACTCTAGTGCTTAATTTATAAAGAACATATATCCTATGTTAAACTGTATCATGGTTGAAGACCCATTTTATCCCTACTAAACCTTACAGAGTCTACCTGTACCACCACCACTGCGGAATCCCTTGCATTATCTGATATCAATAGGACCAGCTAAGTGTGAAGAAGGCAATTCATGACCACACTTAATTGACTTACACTGGTTAATGTAAAATCAGTGGTAAAAATAAAAGTTGTGTACACCTTGCAAAACGTTCAAGTACTTGAATGATACAAATTCAGTACAACTTATTTACAACACATGCTCTAGATTCAAGATCCTATCTTTTGTCCATTGCACAGCCTCTTCCCAAACTACACCTAAATTCCTGTATGAATCAAGACCTTAAACACACTTGGTTGGATCTGATTTATTTATTTATTTATTCATCAACAACTTTAAAAAAAAATTAGAGATGTTGTAGGATTACAGAAAAAATCATGCATAAAATACAGAGTTCCTATACCACACCATATTATTAACATTATGCATTAGTGCAGTATATTTGTTATAATTAATGAACGAACATTTTTATAAGTGTATTATTAACTATAGTCCATCTGGATCCAATTTATTTTTTCTTGATCTCTTTCTTGTTATCCTCCAAAGTATGAAAATTCTTCCTTTTTTTCTCTTACTGACTATAACAAATATGCATAGCACTTTAAATGCTCCTGCACCTCCTTGGCTACAAAACTGCATTCCATATATTTGGCTTTTACCTATATATATGATACCTACTTATATCACTATGTGTTGGTTATTGTATCATGTCCCCAACAAAAGATATTTTTAAGTCTTAATTCCTATTCTTTTTGGTGTGGAACCATTTGTCAATAGGAACTTTGAAGATATTATTAGTGAAGTTATGCCCAAAATCAATGAGGATGTGTCTTACTCCGTATGACTGGTGGCCTTATACAGTTAGGAAATTTGGAAGTTGTCAGTTAAAAGAAGCCAGAAGGCTTAAGTCAGCAGAAACCAGAAGAGCAAACATAGGGAGAGAATCCATGTGACAGGACTGCCATAGTGCCACAGACTCCAAGAGAAAGCAAGCTCAGTCAATACCATGATGTTGACTTGTAGCCTCCTAAATCACAAGACAATAAATTCTCAACCCATTGTGTGGCATTTGTCATAGCTGCTCTGACAAATTAAGACACTATGTGAGTAAACCTGCGTGCTACTACAATTCTTATTTAAATATAATAATTTTCTATTATTTTATCATAACTCTTTATTATTAACCTGGACAAACAAACTCCTTTGCTTTGTGAGAATTTTATTATGCTCCAAATTTGTAGTAAATTATAGGAATAACTCTATTATCTATTACAATCTAGATATTTGTATAACTCTACAGGTCTATGATATACTCCTTTAGGTGATTTTCTAAATGCTGGTGTATGTTTTGTTGTTTTGTTTTTATTTTTTTCCCAAAACATTAGCAAGAAAGTAAAAGAGACCCCATGGAAAAGTCATCTCCCTTATATCCTCATACTGAGAAAATACATTAATTCAAAAAGGAAAAAAATATATAATTACTGTCAATTTATAGTTTATGAATCAGTTCAACATCTTACTTGGAGCTTAACATGAAATAAATCTGGCTCAATAGAGCAGTTTCCAAAAGAATCCTGAGAAATGCAGCTGCATCCAGGGAGTTTTCTATATGAATGTGTGACAATCTCTCATCCTTTCGTATAGCTTATTTAACAAATATAACAAACATTTGTTACTTAACCTTTAGTCTGGAAAACTTTACAATAACTTATTAAAGATAAAAATTATGGCAAAATTAGCTGATGCATAGTTTTGTTGTTTTACTATCTAGAGTAGAATTTGTAAGATTGTGGGTCATAAATCATATTCTGGGAGGACACAGGTTTTTCTTAATCTTGACGTTTTTAAAAATGGGGTTGTTTGTATTAAATATCTATCTCTTTCTCTCTATCTTCCTATTCTATCTGTCTGATATACAAGGACATATGTCTATCATCTCTTGAAAAAACTCAGAAGTTTTGGCAACACATTTTAACATGACAACAAACAGCCTGAGATGAGCTGAGGCCAATTTAGACAGATCATACTTCCCTGTACTTTGTTGTGTTTCCTTCCACATCGAGGCTATCACTAGCCCTTTAGCTTTATTGCCTTGAGTTCTTGGCCCTTAGTCTGGAGAGTGTATTTGAGAGTGTGCACATGAATTCCAACCTACAAGTTCTTTTACTTCTCCAACTGAAATAGTAGGCAAAGATAATTGATATTTTTAAGAAATTTCATTCTTTCCTAACCAAGAAAACTTGAAATTATCCCCAGTTGAGTTAGCTGATGCTGCTTGAAATAAATTTTCAACGTTAAAAAAACAAACACTTCTCTGTTTAACTAAGTTAATCTGAAAATTCAATTAGTCCAGTAATTGAATTGTATAGAAGAGTTTATACAGTTTATTTTTAGGAATAAATTATGTAACCAAAATGCAAATGAATGATGAAAAGAACATATAATTTACTACAGAAAGAAAATAGAATATTTATAAATTTAATATTAGAATCCAATACAATATTTATGTTAATAAGTTAAATACAAAATTAAAATGATCATTTTTAAAAGGTAGGAATATTTAATTTTTATAGTTCTTAAATTTATAATATGTATATCTTATATATTTGACATTTATATATAGCACACCTTTGGTGTAAATTCCCTGAATATCCAGATATTCCAGGGGATAAACTATTCAACATAACTGTCATTTTAAAAACAATAACATTGTTTTTACAAGTAATTTAAATGTAGATCATTAGGAATTTCCACTATTAGATGGTACTGTAATAAAATTATGACCATATGTCCTATTGATATGAATAAAATTCTTGTTTGAGTGACAGTGGTCTATTGTGATTTGAGGGTTATTAGATATAACATTCATATTTTTCTTTCAGTTATGCACTTAACATTCACTTTTAAGCTTTGTCAGTGTGGTTCTGACAGCGTGGTTGCCTCTAATCTGCCATAAAATTAGTGTTCCTGGCACCACGGAGACTTTTTAATGTATTCTATTTAAACATTTTTTGTATCTGTTGTGTTGCACAAATTATGTTACTCAGAAATCTTTTAGGCTGTTTACCCAGTATTCTGCTGTAATAGGTGAATTTGCAACACAATGTAATTCTGGATAAATAATGTGTTACTGCACCAATTTTCACTATAAATCATGCTTTTCTTTTTCTTTCTTGGAAAGTCTTATACATTTACGTTTGTAATTGTAAATCTTTACACCTATACACTTTAAGCTAATAAGATGATGGCATGAAGGGAGTGCACTGTGATTGGTAAACTAGAAACAAGAGAGTATATTAATAAATAAAAATGTAATATTGAGTGTTTTGAGCTTAATTTTAAATACTAAGAAATTGTTCCAAAGATGGCAGAATGTTAGAGTGAAAAAGCATAAGTACTGGGTAAGATGACCTGAGTTTGACTATCAGATCTGCTACTTACTAACAGGGGCTATAAGGAATATGGTAAACATCTCTTATCCTTGATTTACTTGGCTATGAAATGGACATAAGAAATACCTTAGAGATTTGCTAAGATGAATAAGTAAAATAATTAAAATGAAAGCACTAAATTGTACATTTAGATCATTTATTTACCTACCTTTAATTAAAGATTCTACAAATAATTGCCTTATATATTATTTACTTATATGTTGAAATTGTACATATTCTGCAGTTTTATTGCTGAGAGTACAAAATTACATCCTGGTGACTACCATTTACTGAGAGGCATTGCATCCTCTTATTTAGAATGAAGCTAGTGTGTTATAAACCAAGAAAATCTATCTGTAATGCTCTGAAACTTGGGAAACCCATGTATTATCTTTTAGTCTCAGTAAAGTATCATTTGTAATCCTTGACTGTTGCAGAATTACAGGGATTAGTATTTGTAAAACATTTAAAAATTACTTCATTGAGTATAAAAATCATTGCACAAACATTTTCCCCAAATCCACAGTGAAGGATATGCATGGGCTTCTTATTAAGTAAATACTCTAGGTAATCCAGTTTAGTGGATTGTTAATAGCTGAGTAGTTAATGTAAATTCCAACCTTGTAATGTTTATTGATGGAGACTTTTGTACTGCAGACTGAACAAAAAGAATTGGAATAATAAATCTGGAGCTTGAACCAAGGTGGTTCTGCAAAGTAATCTGAAAAAAATTCCCAGATAGTTTACATGGCAGTATAAAACTCAAATATCATATGCAATAATTATAATCAATTTTTTGGACAAAGATAAGAAATAAGAATGCATCCACATGCCCAGCTACTCTCAGTTCCACCCCTTTGACATTCACAGCAAGCTTTGATTCCCTACCTTATTAAGAAGATGTGAATGCTGATTAAAAATAGATCCTGATGAAAACAGAAGAAACATTGAGCTAAAAAGAAAATCCATTTTTAAAAAATCTAGGCAAATATGGGAGGAGGACTAATAATTCTACTTAACTGGTTGGAAACAAACAAAAATGACTAACTTTTTTGTAGAAATGTTATTAAAATAGAATTATCAAGCAACATAGGGAAATATATTTCATTTTAGATTTCAGTGAAGAACCCAGAAAGCAATACACTTTAACCTGTTAGCAAGCATCAAATAGAATACTGCAAAAGCAAAAGATGAACATGCATTCATCTCTCAACCTCAAACAACTTTCTCAATCTCTATTTTGAATTCATCATTGATGATTACAAATCAATAAAGAATAGTTTTCTTAATCATTACTTGATCATTAATATAATTTCAAAGGTATTCAGATTATAAAAAAGACACATCCTCATATAAAACCAAAGTTGAAATTAGGAGAGAAATATTCACCCTTCATGCAAACTAGTCTGAATTAAAGAATATTAAACTGGAAATCAAGAGAACTCTTGTAATTTCAGGCTTTCCAGTTCCTTAGTGGTCTTGGACAAACCCTTTACTCTCCATGCCTTAGTCTCCTCATGTGTACATTAGGGGTTATAATAGCTGTATTATCTAAATTGTTGGATTTCATTTCAGATACTAATATAATTTGCAAGATAGGCCACATGTAGGCAAGGCTGATATTAAGTGAAAATTTATGGGTATGCCAGTAGTAGTTGTTTACAGACTATTCTGATTAGTAGTGCTCACACTTTCCTGGTTATTAAATGCCTTGTTTATTAATCTGCCCTATAAAACTTGCAAAAATTAGGTGTCTGTGGCAGTTTTGTATGGTTTATGAATTCCAAAAATAGATATTGGATTGTGCTTGTAAACTGGTCTGTTCCGCTAGGCATATTAGATTGTATTAGATTCAGAGGTTTCACTTTTACTTTATTAAATCAAGATTAGGGCTTTTATTTGACCATGTCATTAGGGAATGCAGGGTTGAGTCCCTATCCCCTTGGTGGGGATAAAACAGACTCTCACATGGAAGTAAATACATGGAGAAGGAGAACATAGAGGAATAGAGACAACTCCATAGACACAATAGAGGCCCCAGGAAGAGACATGAACCAGATAGTCTACAGATGACCTTGTGACCAAAGAGGTCAGGGACTGTAGTCAACAACCTGGAAGAGGAAGAGTAGATGCAAGTTGGGGAAAAAAGATGTCATTTTCTGCACTTCCATCTCTTAATGAAGACTTCTCCATTTACCACAGATTAGGCTAGGACAGAGGAGAAATCTTCAACTTTAACTGAAATTTTGCACTTTGGATATTATAAAGGTCTGGACATTTAGTTACTGACCAGTATACCTTTTATAATCCCAGACTGAAAAACTTGAGTATTATACTGTTTCATCCAGGGCATAGGAAATCAGCAGTCTTAATGAGTCAATTTAAAAGGGCAGTGGTCAGAGATAAAGATTTGGATTTACTTTCTGATTATATCTCACACGTTACATTTTTATGATGTATAGCTGGCATCATGTGAAGAGAAAGAAACATTGATATCAGAGAATTTAGAAATGTATACACTCTAAATCCACTTCTTTAAATTTAAAAGCACATAATATTTCTATAAATTTTTATATGTTTCTTAGCATTTTTCTAGAAAGTATTTCAATTTTAACAGCAATTCTTTATGGATGGGAAAGCAAAAACAACTTGGTAGTTAATCCAAGCTGAAATGAACATTAAATGTGGAGACAGGACTTTAATCCTAAATTTCTGATTCCAAGTACTTATTGATAAATGTTTTCCCAGTATTTTACCTCTTTGAGGAAAAATACTCTAGCATATATGCATTTGGCCCTATAGTGAGTGTTTCAAAATTCTCAATAACTTTTAAAATTGTGCATTCACGAGGATAACGAGAAACTGGCTGCATCTTGAGCTAGCTTCCTCTTGCTATTCCTGCAATTGACAAGGTTTTGTGCTCACAGCCTTATATTACTCCACAGATAAGTTCAAAATAAGGCACTGGCACCAGATGGGATTTCCACTAATTTAGAAGGATCCTTCCAAAACAAACAGCATAGAATGACCTTTACAAAGGTGGTGTTGATATCTTTTGATAAGGTTTAAATTAGAATTCACTACACACACCAGTCTCATCAATTAAAGTCAACAAATTACTGTTTTTGAGTTCTGGCATGGTAAATATCCCTACCACCATCACAGCTTTTCATTGTTCTTTCTGTTGAAGTAGCAGCTTTTATTTTGCATGTAAACTTTGCCTTCCATACAATTAATTGTTTTTCTCCTTGCTGGAATCTAGGCAAAAGGGTACATAGAAGGAAAAACTCTCCTTTGTATTTCAGTCCCATTGTAGATTCCATTATTTTCCCGGACAATGCAAAAGAACTCAAAATGTCACCAGTAAAATAATAGACAGGTGGTATAAAGACCTGGGTGTAATCTATTCACTCTGTGTTTGCTTAGTAGCCCTGAGTAGGGTTTAACATTAGCAACAGCACAAAGACGGCATGATATAATAGAACACAACCATCAACAAAACAGTTTTTTAACCCATTTGTATTATATTCACTGAACCCAAACTACCCATGAGAAACAAAAGCACTTTTCTTCAGCTCATGTTTCTTATTGAACAACACTGAATCTACATTCGTAAAGCATGTTCTATTTTATTTCTGTTGCATGTGGTTAAAAATGAGTATTGACATACTAAATCAAAGCCTTTTCTTCTGTAGGTCTAAGATTATTTTTCATTAATGTTAATGATTAAAAAGTCAAAGCACAGAACTCTGACACATTTCTTATTCCAGAACAATACACATACTATTAATTGGTTTGGACAAATATATCTTTTCTGTGATATATACTAAGATAGAAAGCGTGGAATGGAAGTGACTGCTGTTTTTCCAGGTAGACTACTGGTAAACTTTAATTTGACATTATTTCCTGTGCACACAGTCTTTTTGCTTCTCTCAGACAAACCATATCAAACACTCTCCTTTTTTGTAAGGCAAATTTAGGCAAAAATGCAAAGTATATAAAGAGTCTTTGTATGATTCTATTTTTCCTTTCTTAGTATTTTGGGCTTCTCAAGGCATCCCTGCATTCTTTATCACTTCATAGGGATTCTTTCTCATTTCTTCATTTTCTCAGATATATTTATTCTTTGACAAACAATGACTTCATAAAGGTATTGAAAAACTTCACTGGGGAAGAGCAATATGCCTTGTTTAGAGCAGGCATCACAAACATGCCCAAGATCCAAGTAGATCATTATTGGAAGGAAGCGTTCATATTAAAACCTTGAAATAAAACCAGAAGCAATATGCTCTCACACATTTTCTTTGAAACATGCATCTCTAAATTTTGTTTTTCCTACTTTTAAAATGTGGTTATTGAAAAAAAAAATGTCTACTTTAAGTAAAGGACAGCCAAAATAATGATAAATTCAACAGACACCGACATCAGTGTTGAGGAGTATAGGAGAATATTTGGAACTGGAATTTGCATGTCTCTTTCTAAAGGGAACAGCTTTTATTCATATCTACCATCTCTGCCATGCGTTGCTTAACAGTATTTCTAGAGAAGTCAGAAATACAGATATTCAAGTAAGTGGAAACCTGCATTTTTAGGCTAATTTCGGAAAATCCAATTTTTAATGGTTACCTCACTCTGAGTTACAACTAAAGGATATGAATACATGCTACAATATAAGTAGCTCTCTTAGACTTAATATTGAATGAAATAACTTAGTCAAAAAGTTTGCAAGTGTGTGTGAGTAATCATATTTAGCCCACAGGCTAAGAATTCTTAGCCCCTGGTATTGAAAATGAATTTTGTAAAACAAATTAAATAACAAAACCATTAACAACAAAAGCAATTCAACTTTATGCATCTTACTACAGTATAATTGATTGAGTACATGTAGTTAACCTGCACATAGCTCCTCAGAGTACACAATTCACCCTTCCAAAATTCACTCATAGTCAACTCCCTAGGATTAGATCATATAAAATGACTATATGAATATTATAGTAGGTACTGGAAAATATTAGGTACTAGAAAACTGTATAGCACGAATTAAAATAGGGCTAGTTGTTCACATTCTGTTTTCCTGTTACAATGAGTGCACACTTCTATATTGCAGAGCATTTCCTGTCATATGCTCAAAATTTTTAACAATACTTGATTTTTATTATCTTTACATTTTAGTGAATCTGGTGAAATATACTTTAATTTCAATTATCTCTGATGAAAAATAAAGTTGAACACTTTTTCTTATGTTATTGGTCATTGGATATCTTCTTCAGAGAATTATTCATTCACTCATTCATGTATTGTGCTCATTATTGTATTGTCATATTTGTAATAAATATATATTTCCTTGCAATTTTACAATAATTTGATTCATGACAAACAGAAAAGATCTCAGTTTAGTAAGGAGAGCCTCCTCTTTGTAATTTTTTTTCCCAAAATATTAGAAATTAATTTTAGTTTTTATTTTTCCCATGATTAGATACTTTTGGACATAGTTACAGCTGAGGATCTCAGGCAGCATGACTATCAATACAAGAAAATTTGTGATGAAACTGGCAATTCAATTTTTAATAGAAATTTTCATTTGTTCAGCAATAATTTTGAGTGCTGTTGATGTGCCAGGCATTTTTCTAGATTCTACATACAGGCTGTACACAAATTATTGTCCCATCATGAGGAGAAAATGCAAACCAATTCATTTAGCACGGGAAGTCTTATGTTTGTTTATTTGTTTGCTTGCTTTTTTTGTTGTTTAATTAGACATAAATATAAACCATTATCACAATCTCACCAAAATGTCTCTTGATGTTTTATGAAACACACCTCTGTTCAAGGGGCTGAAGTCAGCCTCAGTGCAAAATTTTCTTGAGTTTTAACATGATGTATCTCCCATAGGACCAAATAATTCATTTGATTCTTGGGAGAGAGAGAATTGAGGTGAGGTTAAGGATGAATTGCCAGCTTGAATCCACATTGATTTCCTGTGAGCAAATAATTTCTGATGGTTTGTGATGATGAATTATACCCAGCTCAGAGGTGGAAAAGGCCTCCTTTGCTGCTTTTCTTTCCTTCACTGTTTGACAAGACTCTGTATTATAGGCCCCCTGCACCAATTATAGAAGTCTTTCAAACAAATATTACCTGTCTCTATCTCTAAATGTCATAGACAGAGTGGGAACACATTGAACTGGAAGAAAATAAGAGATGAATTAAAGCAGCTTTTTCTTTGGCACGTCCACCAGCAAGTTTTGTCACAGATTTTCTGGGTCATTAAAAGTAATTAGTCCTGCTGTAGCAAATTTGAGCCCTACATTTAAAAGAGCAGATATACAAGGGATACAATAGAATATTCTAAAGGAAAAGAGGAATCATCCTCCCCTAGGATTTAGAAGGTAATTTCCTTATTTTAAATAACAGTGCTTTTTTTTTTTTTTTTTTTTTTTGTCTGTCCAAAATAGATGCCATGTTGAGGCTAAGTTATTATGCATGGCCAGCAGGTCCCCTGGTCTGAAAACTCTTGCATGGTTTTATAGATCATACCTATTTTGATTTATTGTTACTGTTGTTTGTTTCTAGCTGTGTTTTGTCTGTTTTCTAACATAAGGAGTGATCTAGGAAGATAATGACAGTGTCTGAATAGCAAAGCTAATAAACATGTGTGTCAATATTTAAAAAGATATTTTTCCTTCTTACCTACCATCATACTTCTCCAGAGCAGAGGGCCAGGGAATTGTAGGTTTAGGCTTAGTGCCTGGTTGTTACTTCAGAAATCCCAGCAGACAGCAATGAGGTCATTCTCAGCTTTTGAATTTTGAAATTCCTTTCGGAATATAAGGAAAAGGCCATAGTACTGGTAGTTTTCTAGAGAGATTTGTGGGGGGTCTCATTTAGCCCCTCCTATTCTGACCATAACAAAGAAACATATTTGACATAAAAACGATGTGCTTGCTACTGACAGAAATGGTTCCAAAACAGGTACCACCATAAATTAATATACTTTCTAGCTCTTTTCCACCCAGCTAGCCATCCTAGCCTCTCTTGTAGAGAAATTCTGTAAGTGTCACAAAAAATAGTCTAAAGAATTTATGACTTATAAGAGCTTGCACTTTGGAAAAAGCATAAACCTAAAACTCTTAAGACATACATTTTTTTTTTTTTTTTTTTACAAATCTATTTTATTGGTACATATTAACAAAGCATACAATTCATTCAATGTGTACAATAATAGTATTTGGTATAATCTCATATTTGTGCATTCATCATTTCAATCATTATTAGAGTATTTTCATTATTTCAACAATAATAGTAAACAAAAAATGACAAACAATAAACAAGAAAATTCCTCACCTCTCCATCTCTCTGTTTCCACTTCTTTTTTTTTTTTTTTTATATATATATATATATAAATATATTTTAAGAGGTGCTTAGATTAACGAAAATACTACAAAGAACCCCCTGGGATTCCCATGTTGCCCACCCCCCACACCTCCCACCACGTCCCACACAAACATCTCCCACAAGTGTGGCCCACCACCCTCAATGGACTTACACATCCTGGGGCCTTGCCAACAACCATAGACCACAGTTAACATTGTAGACCACACTCTCTCCCACACAGTTCTGAGTGGTGAGTGCTGATTTAAAATGGCCTACATCCGTTGCCACAACGGTACTCAGGACAACCTCCAAATCCCAAAGAAGCCCCTGTATTTCAACTACTCGTCCCCTCCCTGCCCCAAAAGTGTCAAGTGGCCACCGGCTCCACCTCATTGTTATAATTTCTTCCATTGCTAGAATCACCATATGTGTACAACAGAATACCATCAAGTCCACTCTAGCCCATAGTTCTCCCCCCAATCCTGAGGGGACTGGGATGGTGATGTCCACTCCACCTCCAAGTGAGAGAGGGCTTATATCCCATGGGTATGGTGGGTGGGATGATCCTGCCTGCAGATGCAGGCCCTCTCCATTCCCTGGGATGGCCGTTGCCCATCGTTGTCTCCTCGCCAGGTGACTTGGATGAGTCCATTGAGCTGTAGGGTAGGAGTTACAGCCCACCGAGATTCCACGCAAACCTGGCACATAAGTAGGCCAGAGGCTCCAGTCTCTGGAAGTATACCTAAAAACTTCTGTATCACATATAGGTTTGAATAGAAGGAACTGATGAACCCTGTGCAGGGAGGACTTACTTGAGTCCAATTCTGTCACTCTCAGGAGCACAGATTCAAAAGTAGAACCCACTGATAAGACATCAGTCTCCGGGGCTATCCCCACTTATATAGGACCTGGGTGTCTCCAGAGCTCTCAGGAGCCCCTCTGTGTGGGGTGATAGGCACTTAGATGTTCTATGACCTCCTACTGAGGTGTGCGTAAGAGTTACCTCTGGGATGACCTCCCGACTCTCTTTGAAGGCTCTTAGCCACTTGAACTCATTTGTCTTTACCTTTTCCCCCTTTTATTCAAGGTCTTTTTCCAGTTTTGTTGCCAGTTGGCACTTGGTATTAATCCCTTGTTGACAGGGAGGCGCATCCCCGGGAGTCATGTCCCATGTTGGGGGGAAGGTAGTGCAATCATATGCTGAGTTTGGCTTAGAGAGAGGCCACATTTGAGCAACAAGGAGGCTCTCAGGTGGCAACACTTAGGCACTCCACAACTGCAGGCTAAGTCTCAGTTACAAGAGCAAAGACTCACAAGAGTAGTCATCAATAATAAGAACACATCAGTGGGTCATCCTCTTTTGACAGACACTGTCCCTGTGCTCAGAGGACTATTGCTGCTCCCTTGGAGACTGTGGCAGAACTCTCCAGGCTAGGAATTCAGATTCCCTCATTTATTGTGTGATTGACCACCCATCATTACCATGCCCCATCTTTTGATCTTTAGAACGATTTTGTATATCTTCATGTATATTCGGATGAACTGATTCCCATGAATAGCCCCTCCCAGACACCCCCCACCAATAATCCCCTGCAGTACCCATTGTAACCCTCTGTGATCCAAATCCTCCATTAACATGTAGTCCATAAAATAATCAAATACATTTACTAGGAAAAAGAAACAACTATGATAAGCTTACATGCAAGAGACAAACATAAGGAAACTCAGGGAAAAAAAAAAAAAAGAGAAGGAAAAAAAAAACAAGAGAAAAAAGAAAAACAAAAATAAATAATCAAACGAACAAAAAACAAAACAAAATATAATTAGCGGATTGGGACATCCAAAAAATGGGCAAAAAAGCAAAGGAAATACCTTTAAAATATATATATATATATATTTATTTATTTATTCTTTTTTTTTTCTTTTTTCCCCTTTCTCTATTCATTTTTTGCATTCCTTTTATCACTGTGTTATCGAATTTCCAGTGTGCCTTGACATCTTCCCGCTCTCAATCCCCAATGTCTCCCAATTTTTCATTTAATTTTCAAAGAAGTTTTAGGTCACAGGAAAGTCACACATGGAGTGCCGGAGACTCCCAGATACCAAACCACCCCCCCTTCCCCTCCCCATATTAACCCCCCCCTTTTTTGGATGTTAGCATTGTTATAACTGTTATATAGAAAGCAAAATATAGCAACTAAACATTGTCTATGATTTACAGTATAGTTTACAATTTAGATGATAATTTAATAATTTTGATGATATTTACCATGTCCTGTGTCCATTACTGTAAGGTAATGAAAAACCTTCCCCATGACCACCAAACACCCCATTAGATCTTGACTGTTCCCTTCCCCCCAGCCCCCCAGGGCCCATGATACCACCCTATCCCGACCCATGGAATACATTTTGTACTTGAAATGATAGGCATATATATTTTTCATATGACAAAATTAGATAAAGGATGATAGGGGAGAAAAGTCAGAGAGAATATCCTATACCTTTATGAATTTCTAAGAAAATTCCTGAATAATGAATACGTGGGGCTATTTCAGAAGTGAATGGAACTAGAGAATACCAAGAGATTTATGGGGAACTGAGAACAGAGAGGTCATGCACCTTATTTCTCAATCAGGGCATAGGTCAGTGGTGCAGGCCAGACGTTCTCAGAGCTGGATGTGGTAAAGCAGGAGAGTGGACTTGGTGGGGAGGTGTGTCTCAGCAGAGTTCCCCTGAATGTGACTGAGGAAAAGCAAACTTTTAGCATGCTGTTTTGAAGGTCATGGGAATTTTTTGAAAGGGATAAAGTCAATTGGTTAGATTGGTTCACGGCTGAATGAGGGGAAGCTGCAGCCAAAATTAAGTGGAATAGCTATTAATATTATTACTGTGTAACAAATCCTTCCCACACTTAATGATTAAAGCAACATTTATTATTTCTCACAAATCTATGAGTTGGCTGGGGGATCTGCTGGTCTTGTATGTGTTTACTTGATCTTGGGTGACATTGTCCCTGAATCTGCAATCAGCTGTATATTTGGCTGGAGATTTCCCAGTTTAGCACTGAAGCTAGATACTATGCTTTAAAGTCTGGAAGTGAGAGTCCCCCAATTTCGTTCTTTTTTAAGATTTTCTTTTGCTATTCAGGGGCCCTTACCCTGCCAAATAAATTGGATAATTGGCTTTTCCAATTTTACAATGAAGGGTACTGGAATTTGTGTCAGTTTGAGATTATTTTATGAGTCCCAAAAAGACAAGATTATGTTGGTAAAGTAACCTATTCCTCTGAATGTGTTACCCTTTGATTCCATTGAATTCAGTTGAGGGGTCTTTGATTAGATTACTTGATGAGATTGCTTTAGGGTTTTCTTTTTTTTTTTTAGGTTTATGGCCTGTCAGCCATACTTAGATTTTCTTTTCTTTTTTTTTTTTACTTTATTTTGTACATTTAATAATTGAAAATATAAACAATTAAAAACAAAAGTAAACACAGATGAATAAATATATATTTATAAATAAATATTTTATAAATATTTATAAATAAAGCAGTCGATTAGACTGCTTTAGTGAGGCATGACTCAGGCTGAGTCTCTGTTCTCTTGCTGGGTAAGATATAAACACACTCAGACAGACACAGAGGAAAAAGAGAGCCAGCATATTTGATTCTGCAGTGTGAGAGAGAGGATTGCTTCAGCACAAAGCCCTTAAGAGGCTGGGCCCACTGAACAGCTCAAGAAGAGATAAGTCCTGATATTTGCCTAATAGCTTACAGGTGAACTTTGGAAGAAAGCAGAACAGCTGAGACTGATGTAGGAGGCCTGAAAAGAGACAAGCCCTGTGCCAACTTGCAGCTGAAATTGGGAAGAAAGCAGAGCAGCTGAGCCAGAGAGAGGCTGTTAAGAGGGGCAAGCAAAGACCAAACAGAGATCGCCCACCATCTTGCTTCAAAACATGGCAGCTGACTTGGATGAGAAAGCACCTTTTATGGTGCCTTGAGTTGGACTTTTCACAGCCTTGGAACTGTAAGATTTGACCCCAAATAAATACCCTTTATAAAAGCCAACACATTTCTGGTACTTTGCATCAATAGTACTTTGGAAAATTAAAAGAGAAATCTTATTGGGATTGCATTAAATCTGTAGATCAGTTTGGGTAGAATTCACATCTTAATGATGTTTAGTCTTCCAACCCATGAACACAGAATATCCTCCCATTTCTTTAGTTCATCGCTGGTTTCTTTTAGCAATGTTTTATAGTTTTTTGAATACAGGTACTTATGTCCATGATTAAAATTATTCCTAAATATTTGATTCTTTTAGTCACTATTGTAAATGGAATTTTTGTTTTGACTTCCTCCTCACATTGCTCATTAGTAGTGTATAGAAACACTATTGATTTTTGCATATTAATCTTGTATCCCTCCACGTAACTGAAATTATCTATAAGTTCTAATAGATTTGTTGTAGATTTTTTGGAATTTTCTAAGCATAGAATCATATACTTAGAAGTAATAACAAAACTTTACTTCTTCCTTTCCTATTGGGTGCCTTTTATTTCTTTTTCTTGCCTAATTGCACTATCTAGAACTTCTAGCACAAATTGAATATCTGGGCAGAGAAGGCATCCTTGTCTTGTTCCTGATCTCAGTGGGAAAGCTTTCAGTCTTTCACCATTGAGTACAATGATACCTCTGGGTGTTTCATACATGTCTTTTATCAGATTGAGAAAGTTTCCTTTCAGGTAGTTTTGTTCTTTTTTAAATTGAAAAGCTTTAAAATGATCAGAGATTGACAGAGAAGATGACAAATGTACATAACAGATGTTTATCACCAATGGAAAAATAAAGTATTTTTATAGACTTAAAATTGTCAATAGTGCATTTAGTTTTGGGTAAAGGACTCAAAGTTTAAAATACCTCTAAAATAATACAGTATTAATAGAAATTGGCCACATTCTGAGGTCATTTTAGTGGGCTACCTTCATTTAAATGTAAGAAATGTAATATCTTGGTCCCAAGTAGTGAAGTTTTAAAGAAAAAGATTGCCTTTAGAGACCCTTATTTGAGGACACTGATTTTTCAGACACATTCTGATATTCAAATTGACTTTATGGCAGAATTACAGATTTAACTTTTAATTTTTTTCTTTTTTAAAAAGCTGTCAGATTCCCATTTCTTTGGGAGATATTTTTACCAGTGTGTTGTTCAATTCCACAGGTTAAGCTTTCTTCATTATTAAGAATTTCATACATATTAGAGAGATTGCCATTCATTGCTTTCTTGTCTTTTTGAAAAGACAACGGTAGACTTGCTAGACTAAAACTGACATCTTTAAAGCCATGCAATAAAAATATCCCCACAAAGATGGTAAGGAAGCCACTCAAAGTACCAATGACATCATCAACAGGCATATCTTGCCACTCCTTAAAAAGAATAGCTGAACAAGTTAAAACTGATGTGGTGAAGAATACATAATATATTGGCATCACGATGGAAGTGTTGAATATGTCCAAGGACCTATTCAGATAATAAATCTGCATGCTCGCACACACTATCAGGCTCAGCAGCAGAATCCAGGCCAGGGGGTGTCGTAGCACAGGCTTTCCAGCAAACAGTTCTTTAATAGCAATGCCCAGGCCCTTCACACAGGAGACTGAAAAGGCTCCAGTCATGGAGCAGATTGTTATGTACACAAGAACATTTGTCTGACCATGGCGAGGTCCCACCACGAAGATTAATATCAAGGACATAATGACCACAAATCCTGGATCACCTAGTTTGTGAGACATTTCATTTAAAGTCTCTATCTCCTCTACTTTTGGAGCATGTATGACCATAACTGTAGACCCTAGAATACTTAACAAACACCCAATTTTCCCATGAAGATTAAGTCTTTCGTTTAGAAAGTATGAAGAAAGAATGACACTCACTAAGACACTGAAAGCTCCCAATGGAATCACTAAGGTGGCCACCTCACCAGCTCCCATTGATAGCAGTCCAGCCCACTACAACCATTCTTTAAGATATGCATGGCCACCTTGACCTGCTCTCATAGAGCCTTTTCTGGCAAGTCACAGGAGGCCTTTTTTTTATTTTTCAAAATGAAACTTCCTCCAATGAAAATACTGGAGCTCATAGCCAATCCCAGACCAATATAAAAGTCGTATTTTCCATGCTCCTGGATCATTTTGTTGTCTAAATATGAGGTTCCTGTGAATCACATTGATCACAGAACTGAGAAACTGCTGGTACTGGAGGCAGGACAATGCAGTCTTCAAATCCAGTCAGCAGGCCGGCCATGCGGCTGCCCCTCCTGGATCCCGCCGGCTTTCCCCAGCTCACACCACTGCGCAGGCCTCCACTGCCACCCACGTCTGAGCTCACACGGGAACTACCCTCCTCGCTGTCCAGGAGGAGGTGCAAGCGTCCGGGACTGCAGCCATGCGTGTCACCTCCTCCAAGGGGGAGACCCTAGAGAAACCCGCCCTGGACGACCTCGGCCCCGCCACCGCCACCGCCACCACCGCCACCGCTACAGCCACCTCTACGGACCCCAGATCGCCCTCTGTTTGGAGTGTTTTTTTTTTTTTTTTTTTTTTAAATGATGAAACTTTTATTGGAAACTGGAGGAAAGGCGATCCATGTTTTTTTTTTCCTCCTATAATCTTTTTTTTTTATTTTTTTTATTGTGGGTAAAAATAAAAATTTTCACAATACATACCAACATTTGCAAAATGATATATAAATATATATGCATTTATGTGTATTTGCTTACAAAAATGTTATTTATGTATATATAAAAATATATTTTAAGAGGTGCTTAGATACCCAAAATATTACATGGAACCCACTGGGATTCCCATGTTGCCCAATCTTGAAGACTTTATGTTGAGTGAAGCAAGCCAGGCACTGAAGGATGAACAGTATATGACCTCACTGATCTGAACTGAGGAAAGTGAGCAGTCTCTGAGAACCATTGCCTGAAAGATAGGTTAACAAAGGAGAGTAAGAGAAGAGCAGGCTTTGAGCCATCACCCATATGGACATAATCTATGGAGTGTTTTAATCAAGAAAGCATGTTGTATTTTGTCAAAGCCTTTTCTGCATCAATTGAAATGATCATGTGATTTTCCTTCTTAAATTTATTGATGTTGTGTATTACATTGATTGATTTTCTTATGCTGAACCACCCTTCCATACCTGGTATAAAGTCAGCTTGATCATGGTATTTAATTTTTTTAAAATGTGTTTTTGTATTTGGTTAGCAAGTATTGTGTTAAGGACTTTTGCATCCATATTCATTGAAGAAATTGGTCTGTAATTTTCTATTAGGGTGATGTTAGATTCATAGCATGAGTTTCGTAGGATTCCTTCCTGCTCAATTTTTTGGAAGAGTTTGAGCAAGATTGGTATTTAGAACTTCTTTAAATGATTGGTAGAATCAGTGGGCTTTTCATTTTAGTGAGGTTTTTGATGACTTTCAATTTCTTGTGATTTTTTATTGAGGTCTTCTATTTCTTCTAGGGTCAGTGTGGTTTGTTCCTGTGTTTCCAGAAATTTTTCCATTTCATCAACGTTGTCTAGTTTGTTGGCATACAGTTGTTTGTAGCATCCTCTTATGACCTCTTTTATTTCTGCTGGGTCAGTGGTAGTGTCACCCTTCTTATTTCTAATTTTATTTATTTGCATCTTCTCACTTTTTTTTCTTTGTTAATCTAGCTAAAGGTTTATCAATTTTGTTGATCTTCTCAAAGAGCCAAGTTTTATTTCTGTTGATTTTCTCTTTTGTTTTTTTCCTTCATTTCATTTATTTCTGCTCTAATCTTTATTATTATTTTTCTTTCTACTTGATTTGTGATTGTTTTGCTGTTCTTTTTCTAATTCCTCCAGGTGTGCAGTTAGGTCTTTGAAATTAGCTCTTCTTTTCTAATATAAGCATTGAGGGTTATAAATTTCTTGCTCACACTGCCTTTGCTGAATCCCATAAATTTTGGTATGTTCTGTACTTGTTTACATTTGTCTTGAGGCATTTTCGGATTTCTCTTGTAATTTCCTCCTTAACCCACTGATTTAAAAGTGTATTGGTTAATCTCCATATATTTGTGGATTTTCCCTTTTTCTGCCTCTTATTAATTTCCAAGTTAATTCCATTATGATCAGAGAAAGTGTTTTGTATAATTTCAGTGTTTTTAAATTTATTGAGATCTGACTTATGTCCCAAAATAGGGTCTATCCTGGAGAAAGATCCATGAGCACTTGAGAAGAATGTATATCCTGCTCTTTTGGAGTGTGAGTCTCTATAAATGTCTATTAGATCTAGGTCATTTATCATATTTGAATAATTTCCTTATTTATCCTCTGTCCTGATGTTCTATCTAATTCTGAGAGTGGAGTGTTGAAGTCTGCAACTATTATTGTAGAGGCATTTATTTCTCCCTTCAGATTTGCCAGTGTTTGTCTCAGGTATTTTGGGGCACTTATGTTAGCTGCATAAATATTTATTATGTTTATTTCTTCTTAGTGAATTTTCCCTTTCTATTAATATATAGTAACATTCTTCTCTTATAACACTTTTGCGTTTGAATCTATTTTATCCAATAATAGTGTTACTACACCTACTCTTTTTTGATTGCTTTTAGTGTGGAATATTCTTTTTACAGCTTTCACTTTTCAGCCTGATTGTGTCATTGCATCTAAGGTCAGTCTCCTGTAAATTTCAACTAGAAGGCGCATGTTTTTTATCCATTCTGTCAGTCTATGTCTTTTAATTGTAGAGTTCAATTCATTAACATACAGTGTTGCTACTATAAAGACATTATTTACTTCATCATTTTATCCCTTGGCTTTCTGTTGTCTGTTTTTGTCTGTCTATTAACCCTTTCAATTTCTTTTGCTTATGTTCTTAATTTCTACAATCTTCTCCAGGGCTCTTTGCCTTGTCTTTTCCTATCAGGCTGTAACTCACCCTTTCATATCTCTTGTACATTCAGTCTCTTGGTAATACTCATCAGTTTTTGTTTGTCTGTAAAGACATTTAACTCATCTACATTTCTGAAGAATAGTTTTTCCAGGTAGAGAATTCTTGGCTGGCAGTTTTTTCTTTCAGTAACTTAAATATATCATATCACTGCCTTCTCACCTCCATGGTTTCTGAAGGCTAATACTTAGCCTTATTAAGTCTCCCTTGTAAGTAATACATTACTTTTCTCTTGCTGCTCTCAAAATACTCTCTTTATCTTTGGCCTTTGACAATCTGAACAGCAGATGTCTCAGAGTAGGTCTGTTAGGATTTATACTATTTAGGGAACGTTGTCCTTCTTGAATATTGATATTCATCTCTTTCATAAAAGGGGGAAATTTTTCAGACTATCTCCTCAAATATTCTTTCTACCCCTTTTCCATTCTTTTCTCCTTCCGGGACACCTATAATGCATGTGTTTGTGCATTTTATGTTTTCATTCAGTTCCCTGAGATCCTGTTCTTTTTCTTTTTTTTTGCATTCTTTTATCTGTCTCTTCTACCTTTTCAATTTCAAATTTCAAATGTCCTATCTTTGAATTCACAATGTTCATTCTTCTGACATTTCAAATTTGCTGTTATATGCTTCTAATGTATTTTTAATCTCATCCATTGTGTCTTTCTTTCCCATAAGCTCTCTTACTTTTATTTGCAGGCTTTCAAATTGTTCTTTATTCTCACACAGTGTCATCTTAATATCCTTTATCTCTTTAGTCATATTTTCTTTCAGTTCCTTAAATTGATTAAGGATATTTATTAATTGTCTTAAATCCTGAATCTCATCTAGATTCTTGCTTACTCATTTTAGTAGTCCATATCTTCCTGTTTCTAAGTAGGGATGGTTTTCTTTTGTTGATACTTACACATCTCTTTATGTTGATGAATTTGCTCTGTTAGTCAATTTCTCTCTCTTGCCTAGTGCTTTGATTTCACAACATTCTTTAATTTTTAGTTTAATTTTTTTCTCAAACTTTTACATTGCCCTGTTTAAGTAGTTAAATTGTGGCAGGGAGCCATTAATGGTACCTGACCAGGTCTACTGTGCCTGGGAAAAAATCGGGAGAGACCAGTCTGTTTTCCTTCACTTTTCTGGCTGGCCAGCAAATGATGCTCCTCTGCAAACTCTTCCATGGAAATGAATCTTTCAATTTCCACTACCTCTTCTGAGCTAGCGAGTTATGGTAGTTACATTCACCAAAGAGATACCACAGACAGCCCACAGCCTCACTCTCTGTCTTCCCTGAGAGGGATCTGTCTTCCTATCTCTCTGTTGACTGCTCAGTCGCAGGTTTTTCTGATGCTGTTCACCTCAGGGTTTGGGGGTGGGTGGCGTTCACAGCCTTGGGGGTATCGACTCACGGTTTTCACTTTGGCTTCTCTTGGTACCCCAGTCCGTCCTGGATGATGCATGCAGCACTTTCCTGGCCTGCAGGAGGCTCCTTCAGACTACTTCTATGCCTTCTCCTTTATTTTACAAGAGAGCTGCACCCTGCATGAGCTACTCCAATGTCATCTTGGATCCAGGTCATTCCCAACTTAAGATAAATTCAGTTGGGATGGTTTCACTCTCATCCATGTGTTTCTCACATCTTTCAACAAGGTAGCCAAGGAATGTTTTTATTTTGGTAGCACAGTCCAAAGAAGAAACATGTGCAACTGTATTTTCAAGGCTCTTTTTGTGCTGATTTTGCTATTCATATATTGATAAAGCAACTCTCTTGAGAAGAGACTGCCAAGTTCAGTGGCAAAGATTATGAAAAAAGGGAGGACTTTAATCGATGCCATTGATTTAATCATCTTCCTCGCAAAAATGAAGTGAGGGGCTGAAGACAGTGGACAATGGTTTTCCACTAGACAAAGATTTACAAGTTACACAGTGGCAAAAGAGGTTGCATATGGTTCTTTATTCCAATAATTTAAATACTACATATGGGGAGAAGGAGGTGGAGAAGACCAACTGAATTGAAGATTTATATATGAAACCTAAAATTAGTTTCCCTGAAATTTACTGAAATCTCC
This sequence comes from Tolypeutes matacus, assembly GCA_026826555.1. Taxonomy (NCBI): domain Eukaryota; kingdom Metazoa; phylum Chordata; class Mammalia; order Cingulata; family Chlamyphoridae; genus Tolypeutes; species Tolypeutes matacus. The sequence continues at coordinate 8,004,636 of JAKSZT010037812.1, forward strand.
ATCTAAGGTTTAATGCGGTTTCAAGATAGAGAACAAGTTTATACAGAGAAAGAAAAATGATATTTTTTCATACTTGACTGTATTCTGTGAAAAGTCAAAACAGCATATAGGTTTTGAATGTGTCTGATTTCTTTGTAAAATGACATATTTTACTTTTCCAATTGATTTTTTAGAGCCAACAAAGAATGTCTTTTCTCATTAGAGATGTATTGACAGAAAAATCATGCATAAAATACATGGTTCCCATATATGACCACCATATTATTAATAACTTTGCATTGGTGTTGTACATTTGTTACAACTGATGAAAGCAGTTTTATAATTGTACTCATAACTATAGCCAATACTTTAACTTAGGGGTTCACTGTATTGTACATTTCCGTGGATTTAAAAAAAAAAAAACACTTTTGTTCTAGTTATAAAAATAAAACCTAAAATTTCCCCTTTAACTACCTTCAAAAATATAATTCAGTGCTGCTAATTATTTCACAATGTGGTACATCATCACCACTATCCATTATCAAAACTTTTCCAGTGTCCAAAATAGAAACTGTATATCTTTAGCTTTACCCCCCTATTCCACACCTCTACCCTGTCTTCTGGTGACCTCTATTTTAAATTCTGACTCTATGAGTTTGCTTACTTTAATTATTTCATATCATTGATATCATACAACATTTGTCCTTTTGTATCTGTCTTATCTCACTCAACATGATGTCATGTATCAGGATTTCATTCTTTTTTTACAGCTGAATAATACATTTTGTTTGGTCATGCAATGATTGATGGACACTTAGGTTGCTTCCATCTTTTGGCAGCTGTGAATAATGCTGCTATGAACATTGGTGTGAAAATATTTGTTTGAGTCCATTTTAAGTTGTTATGATTATATTTGTAGAAGCGGGATTGCCAGGTCATATGGTAATTGTATAATTAATTTTCTGAAGAAACTCCAAACTGTCTTCACAGTATTTTACATTGCACCATTTTACATTGCCACCAGCAATGAATAAGTATTCCCTTTACATTACATCATCACCAACACTTGTAATTTACCATTTTTTTCAATAGTAGCCATTCTAGTGGGTGAGAATTTGTATCTTCTTATGGTTTTCATTTGCATTTTCCTAATGGCTAATGATGCTGAGAATCTTATGTTCTTTTTTCCCATTTGTATATCTTCTTTGGAGAAATGTCTATTCAAGACTTTTGTCCACTTTTTAATTGGGTTGTTCATAGTTTTGTGCTTGCGTTGAAAGTTTTCTTTATATAATCTGGATAGTAAACCCAATATGTGTTTTCCAAATCTTTTCTCCTGTTGCATAGATTGTCATCTTATTTGCATGATAAAGACCGCTGATGTGTAAAAATTTTAAATGTTGATGATGTCTCATTTATCTATTATTTTCTTTTGTTGCTTGTGCTTTGGGAGTAATGTCTAAGAAACATTGCCTAACAGAAGGTCCTGAAGAGGATTCCCTGTTTTCTTTTAGAAATTTTAATTAGTTCTGGGTTCTTGTATTTGGGTCTTGGATCCACCTTGAGTTGATTTTTGTATAAGTTGTGAAGTAGGGGTCCACCTTCATTCTTTTGTATGTGAAGATACCATTTTCTCAGTACCATTTGTTGAAGAGACTTTTCTGTCCCAATTGGTGGATTTTGCTCCCTTGTCAAAAATTAGTTAGCCACAGGAGAGCAGACATGGCTCAAGCAGTTAAGTGCCTGCTTCCCACATGGGAGGTCCCACATTCGGTTCCCAGTGCCTAAAATAAAATAAAATTAAATAAGATAAGCCCCAAAAGAAACAACAAGTGAAACAAACAAACAAACAAAAATCAACTCAGGGGAGGTGATGTTGCTTAGTGGTTAAGTTCTGGCTTCCCAAATTCAAGGTCCCAGGTTCAATCCCCAGCGCCCAATACCTCAAAAAAAAAAAAAATTGTTGGCCATAAATGTGAGGGTTGATTTCTGAACTCTCAATTCAATTCCATTAGCCTATATGTCTGTCCTTGTGCTAGTACCATACTGTATTGATTGCTGTGGCTTTGTAATAAGTTTTAAGATTGGAATTATGAATCCTCCAACTTTGTACTTCTTTTTCAAGATGGCTTTAGCTATTCAGGGCCCCTTACCTTTCCACACAAATTTAATGATTGGCTTTTCTATTTGTGCCATGAAGGTTGTGGAAATTTTGATGGGAAATGTGGTGAATTTGTAAATTGTTTTGGGTAGAATTGATGTCTTAAGTAATTTAGTTTGCCAATCCATGAATGCACAATGTCCTTCCATTTATTTAAGTCTTCTTTGTTTTCTTTTTGCAATGTTTTGTAGTTTCCTGTGTATAATACCTTTACACCTTTGGTTAGATTTATTCTTAGATAGGTGAATATTTTAGTTGTATTGCAAATGGATTTTTTTTTTTCTTGATTCTTCTTCTTATTGTTCATTGCTGCTGTATAGAAATACTACTGACTTTTGGGTATTGATCTTGTACTCTGCCACTTCACTGAATTCATTTATTAGCTCTAGTACCTTTGTTGTGCATTTTTTTTAGGATTTTCAGTATAAAGGACCATGTCATCTGGAAATAGGTTTCATTTCTTCCCTTCAAATATGGATGTTTTTAATTTTTTTTCCTGACTAATTGGTCTTGCTAGAACTTCCAGTACAATGCTGAATATGTGTAGTTACAATGGGCATTCTTGTCTTATTTCTGATCGTATACGGAAAGAATGCTGGCAATGAATTTTCTCAGCTTTTTATATTCCCTTCATTTCTAGTTGTTTAAGGTATGAGGATAAATCCAATCTCTGTTATTTCTACTTAGCCTATTCACTTATTTTTGAAAGTTAAACCTACCTCAGATCCCTGGAAGAAACTCCACATGGTCCGTATGCATTATGATTTTATATATTGCTAGATTCATTATCAAACTGATGAATATCAGTAAAAGGAGAACATCTTAACAACAGCCAAAGAAAAAGAGACAGATTATATCTAGAGGAACAAAGCTGAGAATGATAATAGACTCTTATCAGAAACTATACAAGCCAGAAGATAATTGCATCAATGTTCATGACTGTTATTGATTTGTAGTTTTTGTTTGTTTGCTTGCTTATTTTTTCTCTTGTAATGTCCTAATGTATTTCTTTTTTAAAAAACAGTATTTATTAATTTTAAAGAAACTTTAGTTTACATAAATGTTACATAAATGATGTATTTCTGCTATCAAGCTAATGTTCGACTCATAAAATCAACTAAGGAAGTGTTCATAAGTAGTATTCAAAAGAGTTTTTAAAATAATTGACATTGTTTCTTTCTAAAATGCTTGGTAGAATTCACCAGAGAAGACTTCTGGGCTTCATATTTGCATTGTGAGAAGATTTTAAATTACAAATTAAATGATTTAATTATTTATAGGTCTATTGAGATTTTTAAAATTATTTTCCTGCCAATTTTGTTAAACAGTGTCTTTTAAAGACATTGTTGCAATCCCTTGTAGGCTTTATCAGTATAAAGTATTTCATACTACTGCCATTATTTAATAAAGGTCTGAAGGACCTTTAAAGATACCCTTTCTTTCAGGCTTCATATCGTTAAACTGCATCTTCTCTTCCCCATCGCACTCCCTAACTTGTCATTATGGAAAGAGTTTAACAATTTTTTTGATCTTTTGAAGACCTGACTTTAGGTGTCATTAATATCTTCTATTGTTTGTGCTTTTCCCTTTTATTATTATTTTTTGTTCTTGTCTTTATTATTTACTTCATTGAATATGCTTTGGTTTTAATTTTCTTTTTCTAGATTCTTAATTTAAGAACTTCAACATTGATTTTTTAAATTTTTTTTTTAAAGATTTATTTTATTTATTTATCTCCCCCTTGCTGCTTGTGCTCACTATATCCATTTGCTGTGCGATTTTCTGCGTCTGCTTGTCTCCCTTTGTCACATCATCTTGCTGTGCCAGCTCACCATGCCGCGTGGGCTGTCAGCTCATCATGCTGCACTGGCCAGCTTGCCATCGCCAGGAGGACCCAGGAAACGAACCTGGGTCCTCCCATATGGTAAATGGAAGCCCAACCAGTTGAGCCACATCCACTTCCCATCATTGAATTTTGACCTTGTTTATTGTCTGTTAAATATTTAAAGTATACATTTCTTTCTAAGCCCTGCTTAGATGCATCACAAAAGTTGCAATTTCTGCATTATTCTGTGCCAAAATTTTCTTTTAAATTTTTTGTCATTTCTTGGTTGATCCTCGAGTTATTAGAATTATGTTATTTTAAAAAATTCCATATATTTGTTGATTTTATATAACTTTATCTTATTGATTTCTAATATATTTTTGTTATGGACAAAATACATTTATGTATAATTTCAATCATTTTAAGATAAATAGATACTAGTTTTATGACACAGTGTAAGTTCTCTCTTAGTATGTAGTCCTTGGAACTTAGAATAAATGTAAATTCAGCTTTAGTTTGAAATAGTGTTCAATAAATCAAGTATGTCAAATTGGTTAATAGTGTTCAAATCTTCGATATGTTTACTTATTTTATGTCTATATGTCAATTAGAAAGGGAAGAGTATTGAAATAAACATTGATATTTGTGGGCTTGTCTATTTCTCTTTTTAGTACCCTCAATTTTGCTTAAAGTAATTTAAAGCATTTAGGATTTTTAAATCTTATGTGTGAATTTTCTAACATTATGAAATACCTTTTATCTCTAGAAATATCCCTTGCCCTAAAGTTTACTTTATCTGTATTAATATTGCCACTCCAGCTTAGTGGTTGTATGCTGTTTCCTAAACTACCATTTTATTTCTAATCTTTCGGTGTGTTTGTATTTAATTTGGAATTTCTCTAAGAAACACACTTGAGTCTTTGAATTTGTATTCAACCTAAAAATCTCTGCCATTTAACTGTAGGACACAGATCATTTATAGTTAATATAATAAATGATATTATTGGGTTTATGTGTTTGTTTTCCACTTGTCCTATCTTTACTTTGATCCTTTATTTTCTCTTTGCCTGCCTTCATTTAGAATAACAGAATAGTTTTTTAAAACTTTATTTTATGTCCACTATTTGTTTATTAGCTATAACTCTATTATTGTCATCAATTTTACTTCTATATGTCATAAATATCATAATGTCTTTATAGAAATAATTTTTACTTTAAATAGTCAATTATGTTCTTAAGAAAATAAAAGCTTGGAAAATTATACTTTATAACCATACAAATATTTATTTTTCTGGCCTTCTTTTTTCTTTTTTTGCTGTTCCAAGTTACCAAGTGGTAGCATTGTTTTTCAGTTAAATAACCTTACTATTTCCTTCAGTATATGTTTCTGGTGACAAATTCACTAAGCTTTTGTTTGTCTCAGAATCTTTATTTCATATTCATCTGATGACTATTTAAAAGCCCGACCCTATTGCCACCATTTGGGAAACAGTTAATAACCATCCCAATTCCAGATATCCCTTGGGAGTGGATTTAGTGATGCTTTTGTTTTACCTGCAACACATTCGACGCCTTTTCTCCTATTCTACTTATTTTATCGACACATATTTTTTTATTCTAAGGATATTGTCAAACAAACAAACAAACAAAAAAACCTACCTGCAATCAAGTATCTTCCATAGTTTCTATTGCCGAAGGAATCTAACATAAGACAATGATTTTAAAACAACATGCCAATGCATTTGAAGATTTGATTTTCAAACGTATATTAATCACACAGATTCATTCATACATCAATCTAAAGTAGCACGCACACACACAAACACATATCCTTCTGCATTTGAAAGATTCTAAAGTTTTCATAAATTCTTGTTTTGCCTCAGGTTTAATCCAAATAAATCTTGTCCGTTATTCAGTTGTATTCAGCTTTGGTTGCAGTTTAATTAAATGTCTCTGGTAAAGCTTACTGTTAGAAGCATTTCAAAATTTAAGGACATTGTACTTTCCTCAACTCAAACCTTTTCAACCTATGCATCTTTCATACTTGTCTTTAATTTCTATATTAGATTTGATGATTCAATATCTCAGATTTGGCCATAAGTAACAGATATCTAATTCTGCTAGCATTTCAAGTTATCATGAGAGTGAATTCTTATGGCTCTAAGATTCTTCATATTGAAGAGTCAGTACTCATCCTTTGGAAGTTCTCACAGAATTTTCCACTGTTATAAAGTTATTTAAAAGTATTTAGATGGTCACAAATCTCATTCATTTAGTTAATAAGGAACTTTATAACCTAATAAATTTTACAAAATGTTTAATTTTTATGTCCACAAAAAAATTCCATTTATTTATATCTAATAAAATTGACAGGAATTTTTAATGTCCATCGATGCAAATTAATTTCACAATTGTGTGTGTGTGTATATATATGTATATATATAAATATTGATTATATATGTGTATTAATTTCAACCTTAATATAATGAACATAACTGGAATTGTAATTAATTTGTGAATAAATTTGCCATTATATTATGCTTATCAATGTTATTGCTTTTTGTTTATACTTATTCTGAGTATTATAAGTATTGTATAATTATATTAATACTGCTCTATCATAATTATCAGATGAATTATAATACATTTATAACTAAATTTATACTGCCCAAAAATATTCCTCAAAAGAATGAAGCAACTGAAGTTATGGAGATGAATTAGAAGATTAATTAATGAATTAGACTTTCAGAGTAGAGATACACAAAGAATTAATCAATTTAAGATATCTATGAGTATCATATTTTCTAATAAGTTTATCTTCTTTAATATCTAATCATATAGAGGCTATTGAGTGGTCCATTTTATAACTAAGCAATATTAAAATGATATGTATATTAATCAGAGTTCTCCAGAGAAACAGAACCAACACCATATGTGTGTGTGTGTTTATGTCTGTGTGCATATATTTTTGTGTATGTATTATGATTTTTCTCTCATGATTACAGGAACCAAGAAGTCTGAATTCTGTAAGACAAATTGAGAATTCCAGTGAGGGTTTCAATGAATTCCCCATGAGAAGCTGGCTGGCTTAGATAAAGATAGAACTTTTTCTTTATGACTGCTGAAATCATCAGTTCTGCCTTTAAGGGCCTTCAGCTGATTGGATGAAGGCAATATCCTTTTTTGATTTGTAGATATAATCAGTCATAGATATAATCAACTGGCAAATGATGTCTAAATCCATGTAATATCCTCACAGTAATAATCAGGCCAGTGCTTGCTTGACCAAACATCTGGACAGCAAAACCTAGCCAAGTTGACACGTGAACTTAACCATCACAATATGCTACCTTGATGTAAGGTTTTACTAAGTCAACACTGCTTCACATGTACAAGGCCCTGGGTTCAATCCCTGGTTCCCCCTAAAAAAAAGTGCCTACAATCATTGGAAAAAAACAAGTAACATTTTTAGGGAAACAAAAATTAACCCATGATTCAAGGTTGTCCTACAAACAAAGATCGAAAAATATAATTACAAATATTTTTGTTACACACAAGATATTTGTAAAAATATTAACATGATCTGGAATCATCAGAAAAATCATATGGAAGTATCTGTCCATGAAAATAGCAAATACTAAAATGGTTATATGTAGACTAAAGTGAATATTTAAAATATAAAGGAATAAAATAATGTATCTGAAGTATTTCTTTGAACACTAGATTATCAAGAATGACTGACTTTACAAAGAACCAAGTAGACCATAACTTTTTATAAAAGTAAGTATTGACTACTTCTGCTTTTAATGAAAATGGAGTATCAATGCCTGGATTTACCTTCTGGTCTGAAAAGTGATGTGGATAAATTATAGGAAACAATCTCAGTGAAGACACTGGACTTTAGGTAATAAAGACCAGCAATCCCTGAGTAGAGAGGTGAGAAACAAATGAGGTAGGCCCTTTGTTTTCCCCTGGAAAGAGTTTCTAGTCCTCAATGCAAGGACAGTAGTCCCAAAAGGAACTTGGCAGATGGAGATAGGAGTCCTGGAAACCAAGATAGCTAGAGTTTACAGGACAGAGTATTGGAGGGCTGAATGCTGCACAGAGGGAGAGCTCTAGCAATCTGCAGAGGGTCCTTGGCGAGTATTCACTTGAGTCCTGATCAACACATGCATGCAAGGAAACTGTCCAGTGCTGAGAAAAGAACCAATTTTGTATCAGATTCTCTACCAAGATTGGTAAAACAAAATGGGACTTCTCAAAGGAGATGTGAATCTTGAACTGCTTAAGTTAAGTCAAATACTTAAGTCAAATACTTAAACAGAAAAATGTGAGAGAAAAGGAAATATCCCTGCTGAATATACATCTGGAAGTGAAGGGAGGACTTGAAGTCTTATTCTACATGGATGCATTTTATTGTGTTTTAATGTGTGAAAGAAAGCAAATATTTTTGTCTCTTCCTGTTTATCACTTATGATTTCTTGCATATTATAAAGAATGTCCTTGAAAAATTGTGTATTCATGTGTATATCTGCACTTTATATTGAAGCATAGTTTAACTGAATAAATTAATTAAGGAGTAGAGATTCTGCACAAATATTCATTGAGTGTGAAGCTATTGATGAAAAAAGAGGTGAACTCCTCATGTCATCAATCTTTTAATGCACTGCTGAAAATCAGAATGAAGCAGGAAATAGTGGGGTTTTGACTTAGATACTTTTTAATGATCAAGCAATGAGACATTGCTCACACCAAAGCAAATTAAACTCAAGAGAAAGACTTATTTCATTAAATACACATTATCTAAATGGTTTATATTAAAGATAAACAAAAATCTTGTTTAAGGAGGCTTTTTATTTATTCATAAAACAAATATTGAGCATCTACCATTTGCAATGCACTCTGAGAGATAAAATGGTAAAGAATCTAAATCTCCAGGACTTTGCTCTTATTGAAGACACACACACACACACATGTGTTGTAGAGAAAAAGGTGTTCTAGAGAGGCACAAGTAAACCATCATGGGAGATGGGGGAGTAAGAAAATTACTTCCTACTAGGAAAGGATTAATGGAAAGCTTGATGTTGGATATTGAGAGATGAATAGAATTTATATATGAAGTGTTATAATAGGTCTGTCTAGAAATAACAAAATTTCAAAAGTAAATTTCATAATATCCTGCATTGTTATAGTGTTTATGTCTGCGAGGCAGTAGATAAAATGCATTAAACAATCTATCCTGTGTTAGAGTAGCAGCATCATAAGTGTTTTTTGAATCTAAGGGTAAAATAATTTTATATATTTCACAGGAAGAGAATTATTCACAGATATTTCTGTTTTGTATACTCCAGCCCATGTTGTCTTAACATAATAAACACAAATATTGGAACAGAAATCAAAACATGTATTAAGTGGCACTAATTCACATTTTATTATATTAATTTTTAGTACAGAGCTGCCTTTAAGATTTTGTTTTCCCTTAAACATGCACAAAAACTTTAGTATTCTAAACTTGTAAGAAATCTTAAATTTATGTCCTCATTATGAAAATTTTACTGAGTATAGCTTCATGTTCTCATGGTTTAAGTTGCTAATGACCTCCACTCCACCCCAAGGAGCAGTAAGGGTCATTCATATAGTTACAAATCGAATAGAGGATGCCAAGTATATTTATAAGAAATGCCATTCCTCATCAATGGCATTTGCTGCAGTGTTTCAAGTGAGATATGAGACATGAAGAAAGGACTTTAGGTTTGATTAGAAAAGTGACTGCTGTATCTGGTTTTTACAAAGTGGCACTGTATTTCTTTTCTTCTGGGTAAAAAAATTAATAATATCAAAGAGTAAAGGGACACTGACACTAAGTATATAGATATGTACTAGAGTACCTTTGAAAGATGGACAAAACCATGTATAATTTCTTTTCTTAACAGATATTGGGGATTTAATCATGCCCCCAACAAAAGGCATATTCAGGTCCATCCCTGGTCCTGTAACTGTGAATCCATTTGTAAATAGGACCTTTGAAGTTGTTATTAGTAAGATGTATCCAAACTGAATGAGGGTGGGCCTTAATCCAATATGGCTGACATCCTTATAAGCAAAGGAAATTAGATATGGAAGGAGATTCCATGAGGAGAAGCAAGAAGCTGGAAGTCAACAGAACCCAGAAGAAAAAGGAGAGGATATTACCGTGTGACAGAAAAGCTAGGGAGCCCCAAGGATTGCCAGCAACCAGTCCCAGAATGCCAGTCTTTAAAGGTGAAGACTTGCCTTGCTGACACCTGGATTTTGCACTCTCCTTGCCTCAAAGCCAAGAGCCAATAAATTCCCATTGTTACAACCAACCTATTGTATAATATTTGTTTCAGCAGCTGGGAAACTAAGACAATAGACTTTATTTTTAGAGCAGTTTTAGGTTTACAGAATAATTGCGGAAGAAGAACAAAATGTTCCCGTATGTCACCTCTCCCATCCACATTTCCACAGTTTCCTCTGGTATTAAAAACTTCTATTAGTGCTGTAATATGTCACAATTGATGAACCAGTATTGATACATTATTATTAACTAAAATCCATAGTTTGTATTAGGGTTGACTATTTGTGTTGCATAGTTCTATGGGTTTTGATAAATGCATATTAACATTTATCCACCATTATAGTATTGTTCAGAATAATTTTGCTGCTCTAAAAATACCCTGTACTCCACCGATTCATCCTTCTTTCCTCTCTGTGAACCAATGACAAACAATGATCATTTTACTGTCTCTACATATTTGCCTTTTCCAGAATGTCATATAGGTGGAATCACACGGTATGAAGGCTTTACAGGGTGCCTTCTTTTGCCCATTTTAACTGGGTTATTTGTTGAGATTTCTTTGCATATTTTGGGTACAAGTCCTTTATGTATTTTGCAAATATTTTTTTCTGGTCTGTGGTTTGTGTTTTCATTCTCTTGACAGTGTTTTTCACAAAGCAGGAGATTTTAATTTTGATGAAGTCCAACTTATCCATTTTTCCTTTCATGGATCATTCTTTTGGTGTTTAATTCTCTTTCAAATTAAATGATGAAGTGTTTCAAATATTTTGGGAAAAAATAGAAGTACTGCTTGTACTACTCTCAAATTTGGAAGTAGAAACATTTTCTATATTTGCTTTAGCTATTTTTAAAGCAATGAATTGTCACTACTATAGCTACAATCTAATTTCCAAAAATAGCCACCATCCTGAGTTTGTGTTCCCATAAATAAATAGTACTGTTTTGTAAAATTTCTTTAATGTAAATAAATTTTATTATAGTGAAATTATTCTTTTACTACATTACATTGGTGGTGCAAGGTATGTACCTACGTTGATTAAGGTTGGAGGGAGGTAAATAAAGGATTGAGCTGATAAATGGGAAAACATAAAAGACTGGACCAACTGGGTTTGAAGAAATATGTAGTGAGGATAACTGAACAAACAGCCAGAAAGAAGAGGTGATTATTTCAGAGTGCAATATTGGAATAACTGCTAAGTAGGAACCTAATACACATTAAAAGATAGTATGAAAACATGATGGGGTAATGTATGAGAGCCTTGTATGATGATATGCATGTTTGCTTTCTAAGTTCACAACTTTTACTATACACTTATTGTTCATGTATCTTCATGTATGAATGATAAACTTCAATAAAAAATGTTTTAAAAAGTATGAACACTCCCTGTTTAATTTTACATGATCACCATTCTTTCCATTCTAAGGAATATGTTAATACCTTATGCAAGCCAGGTATCTTAGTTCAGGTTCTAGTCATCTTTCTTCATCCTTTTGTTGGTTTTGTTGTTAAAGGTAAGAATGCATGGAATAATTAATTTCTATTCATTTTAATGCCATATTTTTAGCCTCATACTTTTTGTAAGAATGTGTTCTTAGAATGATATCTAATATCTTTAATATAGTTAAATATTAAATATCTTGGTTATGTATCACTTTCTCCAAGAAAAAAAAATCTTCTCTTTCTGAAACACTCAAATTTTATCTAGCATCTCCTAAAAGACCAGCTGAAGAGATGGCTCTTATAAAAAGTTTGGTCAAACTGTCTATATTAATACTAGAATAAGACTGATAAGGTTCAATAAAGAAATATTTTAAAAGAAAATATTTATAGTTCAGTTTTCTGATATGCACTACAGATATATTAACATATGAAATAACAGGAAATAAAAGTTGAGTATAGTGGAATTAAGTCATGTAAAATATATCTGATAGACTAACAATGCCTGTGAATTTCTCCCTTTTCTAATGACCATTATGAGTGCTGGTCTAAGTATGTGGTACTACCTGGAAAACTAAAACTTAATAATCTTTTCATTAATCTCTCTTTTTACAGGCATTAAAAATTTACTAAAATTAATTTGATCTCCTTACCATAATAATGGAGAGGATAAACAATGTTATCTAGATATGCAAAATAAATTTTTTAAAAAGTGAAACTTGAAACTATTGTTTTCACTATAGAACACTAATTATGATTTCTCTGGAGCTCCAGATATATATTTGGTACATTATGTTTTAGAGAATCACTTTATGGCAGTTAATGTTTTCAAAAGCATAAGTGATAATTTACAACATTATAACATGTAGGTAAAACATAACTCTAACATTGGGATTCTTAACTGTGACTCAGAGAATCATTAGGCCATGAATCAGATTCTGAGAACCTCTGAATACCATATATGAAGTTTTGTAGATATGTGTATTTTTTTAAGAGGAGGATACAAAAATAAATCATTCTGAGAAGTGTCCTCAATTCCTAATTATTTTTATTTTTATTTTATTTTTATTTTTATTTTTTTTTTGTGTGTGTATTTGCTTACAAAAATGTTATTTATATATATATATATACATATATTTCAAGAGGTGCTTAGATTACCTAAAATATTACACGGAACCCACTGGGATTCCCATGTTGCCCACCTCCCACACCTCTCACCACATCCCACACAAACATCTCCCACAGTGTGGCCCACCAACCTCAATGAACTTACACATCCTGGAGCCTTGCCACCAACCATAGTCCACAGTTCACACTGTAGACCACACTCTCTCCCACTCAGTTCTGAGTGGTGTGTGCTGATTTAAAATGGCCTACATCCATTGCCA
>JAKSZT010037812.1:8027745-8177869 GCA_026826555.1 Tolypeutes matacus
TACTGCATTGCTTCCTGGTTTTTATTTTGTGCACTGGACTGGTCCATGTTTTCCAGTTTTTCAGAGTCATTTGTATTTTTCTGTTGCCCTCTGGTCATCATATTATCTTGATGGGTTTGTTCAGTTGATTAGCTTTTCTCTATGCTCTAGAATTTTATTTAGCTGTTGGTTCTGCGTGTGAGTTAAGTTTTCTCTTTGGCAGTTTTTCTTCTTATTTTATTTCCTTACTTCTTTCTATGTTCCCTTGAAGGCAAAAGGTTAGGGCCAGAGGAATCAAAAGATGTAAGGAAGGCAGAAGGATAATAGAAATATTGATAAAAGTTAGAAGAGGGGCAAAATGAGACTTAATGAGATGAATATTTAACTTGTGTAGGCAGTGTAGAGTACTAGGAAAAAATATGGAGTTCCTATAATGGACTGGGAAAACTAATTTTTTTTTAAAGTCTCCTATTTTCAGCATTTCCAATGAATGTAGCTGTGTTCTTTTTAAATATTCATCACAAAAAGAAAACTTTTTATCATTACTTGTGTCAGATTTATGCCAACTCTTATTTTTCAAATGACTTGAAAATAAAGTATTCTTTTGCTTTAAATGAATTTATTTTAATGCAATTAGTTCCCATTATGAAAGTAGCTGGTTATGGACAATGACTTGATTTCATGTATTATTATGGCAGCATTCACTTTTTCTGGATCCTGTTATTTCACTCACTTGCATACATATGTATATGTGAGTGTTGATGTGTATGTGTGTGTGTGTGTATATATATGCATGTGAATGTAGATATGGAGATGAATTCACATGCAACTTTCACATGTGTATGTATGCCTCTGTGGATGTATACATGCATTGTATTAGTCAGCCAAAGGAGTGCTAATGTGAAATACCAAAACTGGGTTGGTCTTTATAAAAGGTATTTATTTGGGGTAGAAGTCCACAGATACTAGGCCATAAAGCGTTAAGTTTCTTTTCTCACCAATGTTCATTGCCACGTGTTGGAGCAAGACAGCTGCCGGTGTTTGCCAGGGTTCAGGCTTCTGGGTTCCTCTCTTCCCGGGGTTGTGTTTCTCTCTGGGCTTAGCGCCTCTGTTTCCTCCACAAGGTCAGCTGTAGACGATCAGGCAAATGGTTTGCTTCTCTTCTCCTGGGGCCTTCTTTCTAACATCACAACTGCTTCTCAAAAGACTGCTTTAACTGTCCTTTGCCTTGCCTTTTATATTCAATTCCCCACCCACCAAGGGGTGGGGCTCAATGCCCTAATCCTAACCTAATCATTCCCAGATTAACAGATCAGTTTACAAGCATGATTCAATTATATTTTTGGAATTCATAATTACATCAAACTGCCACATTCCACCCTCTGAATTCCAAAAATACATTACAATATTTTAAAAAATTTAAATCAGTAACAATCCAAGTACAAAATCATATCAAAACCATTTTAAAGAAATACAGTTTGTCTTCAGGCAAAGTTCCATCTGCTATAGACCTCTGAATCTTACAAAACCATTTAACTGCTTCCAACACACAAATGGAAAGACAAAAGATAAACATTTTCAATATTATAAGGAGAAACTGGGATGTTAAACATGAGTCATGGATCCTCTACAGTTCAGTAAACTTGCAGGGCATCCTCCATTCGATTTCAAAGTCTGAGAGTCATTTTTAAGAAGATGTTTTCTTTTCCTTGGGGCCACATGGGAACCCACCCTTTCCACAGGCTTGCCCAATGGCCACTTTCTTGGTTCCACCCTCATCAAGCATCTGGGTGTCAACCAAGCTCCAGACCTCACCCTCCAACAGTGTTGGGGTGATTGCCACACCTTACCCAATCCTTGGGTTACAGTCTTAGCCCCCCTAGTACAATGAGGTGAAGACAACATTCCCCCTAACCTTTGGCATACAGGCTCAACCCTCTCAGAGCAACGAGTTGACCACTGGCCTTCCCTAACCTTTGGCATACAGGCTCAACCCTCTCAGAGAAATGGGTTGACCACCTGGCCTTCCCTAACCTTTGGCATACAGGCTCAACCCTCTCAGAACAATGGGTTGACCACCTGGCCTTCTCTAATCCATGGGGGACAGGTCCACCTCTCTCAGACCTATGGGGTTTTGACCTTAACTGCCCTAATCTTTGAGGAATTTGCTCCACCCTCTATGCACCCTGGGATGGCAAAACTCTCCCAGAACATCAGGTGGGGACATCCACCCTCTTCAACTGCTCAGGAAAACTCACCCTCTCTGCACCATGGGGCATCAAAACTTTCTCAGAATATTGGGTAGGAACATCCACCCTCTTCAACTGCAGGGGCAAACTCACCCTCTCTGTACACATGTGTGGGGCTCCTCTCTTAGCCCAAGGAGATGTCTTAAGTCCAGATCTCTGCTTCCACGGTTTTCTTCTTAAAGCTGTTTCTCCTCCAATCTCTCCTTTCCATGTTCTCTTTTGTCCAAGCTAACAGTGGTTTTGTTCATACAGCTCTCTCAAAAACTTAGTTGGTTTAGCATGCAGGAAGCAGGGGTCCAAGCCATCAGACAGTAAGACTTTCCACAAGTCTTTCCAAGATAACTGCATCTTCAATTCTGATTTACAAGTTCCAGGTTTAGCTAAGTCTTCAAATGGGATGCTTTCATCTGGGAATTTGATTTCCACAAACTTGGAAGTTCTAGAATCAGTTTCTGTTTTCTTTGTGCCCAAAAGTTCAGTCCTTAGTGTATTTTGCTCATCTAGTATTTTGCTATAAGCTGCAAAGAGAAGCCAAGCCACATTATCTGAGTTTATCTTGGAAAGTTCTTTGGCTAAATGCTCTGGTTCACCATTTTTAAATTCTGTCTTTCATATAACACCAGGAGTTAATCTTGTTAAGTTCTCTGCAACTTTAAAACATGGATGGCCTTTCCTCCAGTTTCCAATAAAAGTTTTATCATTTACTTCTAAGGCATCATAGAAAGTCTCTTTAGTGTCCATATTACTATCAACAGTCTCTTCAAAGTGATTTAGGCCTTTTCCATCAAGCATTTCACAATTCCTCCAAAAAATACCCCTTACCCATTTATAAAACCATTCCAACATTTTGGTATATGCAAAAGCACTACCCCACTCCTGGTACCAAATTCTGTATTAGTCAGCCAAAGGGGTGCTAATGTGAAATACCAAAACTGGGTTGGTCTTTATAAAGGGTATTTATTTGGGGTAGAAGTCCACAGATACTAGGCCATAAAGCGTTAAGTTTCTTCTCTCACCAATGTTCATAGCCACGTGTTGGAGCAAGACAGCTGCCGGTGTTTGCCAGGGTTCAGGCTTCTGGGTTCCTCTCTTCCCGGGGTTGCGTTTCTCTCTGGGCTTAGCGCCTCTGTTTCCTCCACAAGGTCAGCTGTAGACGATCAAGCAAATGGCTTGCTTCTCTTCTCCTGGGGCCTTCTTTCCAACATCAAAACTGCTTCTCAAAAGACTGCTTCAACTGTCCTCTGCCTTGCCTTTTATATTCAATTCCCCACCCACCAAGGGGTGGGGCTCAATGCCCTAATCCTAACCTAATCATGCCCAGATTAACAGATCAGTTTACAAGCATGATTCAATTATATTTTTGGAATTCATAATTACATCAAACTGCCACATGCATATATACATATACATATGTACGTATATATTCACACATGCATGCCATTGGTGGTGGTGTTGAGAAAAATGCAATACATGAAAATGAGTTGCCTGTATAAAGTTTTAGGAACTGAAAAAAATGAACACACAAGAAACACTGATTTCATAATTGTAAAGAAAGTGTAAGGAAAATCTCTTCCCTAAGAGATTTTAAAGAAGTTTGTAGCATAACCTGACATTTCCCGGTTATCTCCAGTCATACGTAGGAGGTCATTTACGGGCAGTGGTGAAACTACTGATGTTTTAGGACAAGTGATGGTTGGACATGGGCTAATCAGAGCAAATGCCTAACCAAAGAGAGTGGAGCTTGTGATTTAATTCAGAAAAGGTTTGAGTAAATTCACCACTCTGAGTTTGGTGAAGCATCTAACTTGATTCTCCTAGACTTACTCCAGTATGGCTGATGATCAGCTGGAATCTAGGAGATTCTCGTTACAGTGCCTCACCAAACTCGAAGTGGTGGCATTGATGAAGCCAGTACTGAAAGAAATGATACTTATTTGGGGAGAAAAAAAATGAGTACCCAGGAAAACCAATGGGGCTTTCAATGTTTTGGGTTTTGTTGTGTTTAAGTTTGTTACACTTTTTAATTTGCTACATAAAAATTAAACCTACTTCAAAACACCATAGCATCAATGACTAAAAAAGAAAGCAAAGGAGAGACAAGGAATGTGGCATGATTCTCTTATAGGGAAAAGGATAGTATGAGGCAGACAGACAAAGGGACATAGGAAGGTCCGTTCAAGAGTCATGCAATGAATATGCATCTCTAAGCTGATACCAACTTTCTACTCATTTTGCACATTATTAGAAAGACTTACATATATTTTATTTAAATTCATCAGCTGTACTGTTAAATAAACTGGTGGAAAGCAAGAACTGTAGGTGCAGAGTTTATCTGAAAACATAGGATATCTTCCCCTTTCTATGTGAGTGTTCCCCTAGGATAAAGAACATTGTTTTAACAGCTCCATTTACCTCCTTTGTTCATTTTACTTTTGCACTTTTTGCCTTTCTTTGAACCCACATCACATAGTTTTAAGAAAAAGCTACAATTATATTGTCTGATAAAAATGTATTCTTTGAAGAAAACCGCTTTTGAGGGTCAGTCTTTAAATGTATCTTTTAAACGTACTGACCTTTTTGCTAGAGCAAGGGTTCTTAAAGAGGCGTCCATGAGCTTGAATTGAAATTCAAAAAAACATTATTGTTGAGGGGATGTGTTGGTGGGGGTGTGATATATTTATTAAATAATACACAGTATAGTGTGGACTTATAAGGGGTCTGTGGTTTTCACCTGACTGGCAAAGGGGTCCGTGGAACAAAAAGGTTAAGAAGCCTTGCACTAGAGGGATGTCCAGAAAAATAACTTCCTTTTCAGTCATCATGTTTTCCTTTGTAGATTCTAATTAGATAAAAGCTGAGTAACTTTTAAATATGTCTAAGGTCCTCAGCATGGCTTAGCATTTTTAGTCACTTTATTTGCACTCATTTCTGATACTACCCTCTATATTATATCTTTGTTTACTCTACAAAAATTACTCTTTTCTTTAGGTTGAGGATAACATGGACAAACTTATAAGTCAATGCAGATGATTAAGAAAACTGCACGGAAAATAATATATAGTTGGTACGTATTTGATATTGAAGAAAATAAACAGAGGATAGAAGAAAAGCATTATTCAGTTTCCTGGGACAATTGTGTTAAAACAGGTTTCTAGAGC
This sequence comes from Tolypeutes matacus, assembly GCA_026826555.1. Lineage (NCBI taxonomy): Eukaryota > Metazoa > Chordata > Mammalia > Cingulata > Chlamyphoridae > Tolypeutes > Tolypeutes matacus. Next base: position 8,033,132 of record JAKSZT010037812.1, read on the forward strand.
AAGCTGAGTTTATATAGATTTGATGAAGTCAGATACTTAATAAAGGCATTTATGACTAGAAAGTAGCTGCTATTCTTTCTATTATTTTTCTAGGTGTGATCACTGAGGGCTAATCTTTGGATTTTAAAGTGTAGATTCTTCTGATTAAATAAAGAATATGTTTTTATGATATATAATATGTAAAGTGCATGTATATAAATGTATATACATATTTCAATTCAATGTCATATGAAAAGTGGTTTTTTTTACATTTTTTTAAATATTATTTTTTAAAGAAGCTTTAGATTACATAAATGTTACATCAAAAATATAGGGGGATTCCCATATACCCCATACACACCAATCCCTCCCCCTCCCACACTTTCCCCCATTAACAACATCTTTGATGAGTGTGGTACATTTGTTACAATTGATGAACACTTATTGAAGCATTGCTACTAACCATGGTCAATAGTTTACATTATAATTTACACTTTGCACAGCACATTTTTATAGGTTTTGACAAAATATATAATGGCTTGTATCTGTTATTGCAATGCCATTCAGAACAATTGCAATGACCCCAAAATGCCGCATGTTACACCTACTTTTCCCGTACTTTCCCCTGCAAACCTCTGGTGGCCACTGCCTTTATATCAATGCTACAAGTTCTTCCAACGTTAGAATAATAATTTTACTTTAGTCCATAGTTGCATTCCCACCTTATGTTTGTTCATTCCTCACTTGAGGATTGTAGGTGGTTTTGATTTTTAAGTATAGTAATTATATAATTACTGTATATCTTGTAATGAATTAATTTTGTTTTATTCTTTTGTGTTTTAGTTCCCTGGTTGCTAAAGCGATTACTATGCAATGGGTTGGCTTAAACAATGTGAATTTATTGGTTCAAAGTTTTGAGGTTATAAGTCCAAAATCAAAGTGTCATCAAGGCTATGCTTTCTCCCAGAAGATTGTGGCATTCTTGGCTGGCTGCCAGGCAGTCCTTGCTCCTTGGCTTTTCTGTCATGTTGTAATGCACATGGAGGCCTCTCCTGGCTTCTTGGATCCATTGACTTCCAACTTATGGCTGCTCTCTCTGCTTTTTCACTGTGTGGTAAGACCCATTCTGATTCAGTTGGGCCATACCTTAACAGAAGTAACTTCATTAAAAGGTATTTACATGGGGTTCACAGCCACAGAAATGCATTAAGTTTAAGAATATGTTTTTCTGTTGTGCATAGCTCCAAGCCAACACACTTTGTTACTCTTCTCTTAACTCTACCTTGCTTCTATTCATATTCATTCTTGATTATTTTGACATACTTTACCACTCTGCAGATAAATTTTTCTCAAGAATAAATTCCAATTTTTCTCCTGTTAACTTTTGAAAAAAATTAAAATGTTTATTTTTAAAGCCATGTAATCTTTATTTTATAAATCATATATTTCTTACGTTAAAGGTTTCTCTTTTTCACACTTTTAGTATACATTTTACACAAGCTAAATTTTTATTAATGGCTCTTCCTATTTTTTTTAATTTTATTTCTTCTTTTTTTGTCTCTGTGAATTCATTTTGAACACATATTATCACCACCACTATCATTATTATCATTTAAAAATATGTATTTTACTTCTATTTGTGTTATAAACTTGTCCTCCTCAATAGGCTGTTACTATTTTTCGCTTTAAACAGTAAATTATTTATTTCAAAGTTTAAACATAAGGAACATGTCTATCATACATATATTCTTATTTTTCCAATTTTGATGCCATTCATCCCTTTGCATAGCTCTAATTGTCTGAAAGTATGTACCTTCTGACTAAAGAAAATATTTTTTAACATTTCTTGTACTGAAGTGTATTGTAAATAAATTCTCTGCTTTTATTTGACTTTAGACCTTTTTACTTTGCCTTCATTTGGAAAGGCTTCTTTCCATTTGATAAAGTATTCTGAGTTGAAGCTCTCAGTTATCTTTTTTCCTTTTTTTCTAGCTACACTTTAATGATGTCTCGTTAATTTTTCTATCTTTTATTTATTTAAAATAAAACTGAGATGTAATTCTTATATATTTTCATATCAATAGTTATTTTTCCATCTGACTCATTTCTAGATGTTCTCTATTTTAAGTTTTAGCTCTTTGACAACAATATGTCTATGTGTATGAGTGAGTGTGTCTGTGTGTGTGTATGTCTGTGTGTGAGAGAGAGAGAGTTTCCTTTTTATTTTTTATTCTTGGGGTTCTCTGAGTCACATATGTGATTTCTGATTTTGTTATTAATTTCTCAGTGAAAATATTTCCATTGATTTGTTCTGCCTTGTGTGTTCTCTCTTATTTTTCTGCAATTCTGTATATAAATGTACGTAAAATAATTTTATATTTTTCCTCAGGTTTTAGACATCACTTGTGGATTTTTTCATTCATTTTTTATTTTGTCTTTGTGTTATAGTTCAGTTGTTTTCTACTGACCGATCTTCATGTTTACTGATTATTTCCTCAGCTGTGTCAGGTCTGTTGTTAAGCCCACTGATAGACCTGAGTGAGTTCTTTGAATTTAACATATTGTTTCAAAAATTAATTTTAATTATTTTATTTTTAGCATTCCCATTTGTCTCCTTTTATGTTTCACTTCTTTCTGCTAAAATTTCCAATGTGTTCATTAATGCTGCCCATCTTAAAATAAAATCTGTAACATATAAATCCTACTTATTTTTGTTTATTTTTTATAATTAATTTTTTTATATTTAAAGAAGTGTAAGATTACATAAATGTTACATAAAAAGTATAAGGGATTCCCATATGCCCCACTCCCTCCCCATCCCATACTTTCCCACATCAACAACATCCTTCATTAGTGTGGCACATTTTGCTACAATTGATAAACTCATATTGAAGCATTGCTACTAACCATGGATTACAGTTTACATTATAGTTTACACTCTCTCTTGCACAATTTTGTTGGTTATGACAAGATATACAATGGCCTGTTTCCATCACTGCAATCATGTAGGACAACTCCAATGTCCAGAAAATGCCCCCATATTACAACTATTCTTCCCTCTCCCATCTTTCACAATCTCTGGTGGCCACTGCCTTTACATTTAATAAGAGTTCTTCCATTGCTAGAATAACAATAAATCTATAGTAGAATAATAAGTCTACTTTAGTCCACTGTTCATTCCCCAGTCTTGAGGATTTGGGGATAGTGATGCCCACTCTGCTTCTAATTGAGAGGGGCATTAGATGCCATGGGGCAGATGGTTGGAGCTATCTTGCTTGCAGTTGCAGACACTCTCTGTTCCTTGAGATGGGCACTGTCCATCACCATATCCTTGTTAGTTGTCCTGGGGGAGTCCAATGAACTGGAGATTAGGTGTTGCAACTCTGTGAAATTCAGGGCTCAATTGGCACATGGATGGACCAAAGATTTAAGTGTCTGGGACATATATTTATCAAGAATAGTGCTAATGATGGGTTCAAATAAAAGGGGCAGAAGAGCCATGTGTAGAAAACCCATAAATGAGTCTAACTCAGTTACACTGGGGAGCATAAATTCTAAAGTAAGGCCCTCTGACAGGGTGCTGAATTCCTGAGCTGTCTGCCCTGCTTATAGTTTCTGGATGTCTCTAGAGCTCTCAGGAGTCCTGCTATTTGAGGCACTGTTTACTGTGGCAGTTAATGAGATCCTGCTGAGACTTGCATAAGTGTAACCTCTGGAATCACCTCCTGACTCACTTTGAAATCTCAGCCATAACAGCTCATTTGTATTTACCATTTCCTCCTTTTGGTCAAGGTCTTTTTTACAGATGCAATGCTAGTTGATGCTTGTTAATAATCCCTCACTGCCAGGGAGGCTCATCCCCTAGAATCATGTCCCATGCCAGGGTCGTGGGAAGTCTTGCTGTGTTCTCAATTAGAGGGACAAAAATCACTCAAGAACACAGGCAGTGCCTAATAAAAGAAAACAGACTAATATGTCAAGCCCTTAATATTATTGCAAGTAACTATGAACCTTATTCTTCAAAAATTGAAACTTACTGATTACCATAGGTTCCCAAGGGAGGGGGAGGGAAGAATGGAATAGATGGAATGTAGGGCATTTTTAGGGCATTAGAATTGTTCAGCCTAATCTTGCGATAATGGATATAGGCCACTTCAAATTTTGTCAAAACCTATAAAAGTGTATGATCCTTAATGTAAGCCATAATGTAAACCATTGACCATGGTTAGTAGCAATGCTCTGATATTTGTACATCACTTGTAACAAATGTACTGTCTACATGTAAAATGTTATTAATAAGGGGAGGGGGGTGTTGGAGATATAGGAATCACCTGTATTCTCTATGTGGTTTTTCTGTATCCTAAAACTTCTTTGAAGAAAAAATGAAAAAAATAAGACAACGGGGACTATATGGAAGAAAATGTCACCATACATACAAGACAACAGATCTTATAGTGATAAAAGACACAATGTCTAAATTTTTTTTTAAAAAATCTATTGTTTCAAAATGTTTAAAAAGTTTTTGTATTTTTGGTTATTTTTTTAATTATTATTTCATTTTCTTATTAATTTTATTTGGTTATTTTGTTGACTTCATTTTTGGAGAAGTTTTGGATCAAAGAAGAGTCATAGCAGTGGCAGGAGAGGATCACTGATGCAGGCTGTCAGTGATGTGGGGATGCATGGGAAGGGGTTCAGCTGGGGCATGCCTCTAAGGCATATGAATATGTTCAAGTGTTCATGAGTCATTGTCTCGGTGGGTGGAGATCCACACAATATCCGAAAGAATATCGAATTCCCATCCTGGGGAGTTCTGCTACATTCTCTATTAGGACAGCAAGAATCCCCCAAGTAAAAGGGCAATGTCTACTTATTTTTAAAGGTTTTTTTCTTATAGTTCCAATATGAGAGTCATCTATTGATCTTGTTTCCATTTCTATCACTTGACAATGGGTTGTTGATTTTCTTATCTTTTTGTTTGTCTTGCAATTGTTGATTGCATGCTAATAAGTATGGATAGAAGTATAGAGCATAAAGTAAATTTAATATATACTTGAAAATGGAGATGTGTATGTGTCAATTTGTTGGTCTGTTGGTCTGTGTAGAGCAAGTTGCTAAATGGTGCATCATGGGAACACAGGTTCAGGACACAATGGAAATTTTCAGCAAACAACCCATTTATTACCTGCACAGAATAAATAGTCTAGATAGGGCAAATAATCTCCTTGTCACATAGCACAGAGTCTAAAAGAGCAGGGGAAGAAGTCCCATAACAGAAGGACTCTTAGGGTGGCTGAAAACTGCTCTGGGTAGGGGGTTGCTAGATGTCAGCTGCAAATGCCCCACTTCATGATAGAGAAGAGGAACAAATCTGTACCATTTGAGTGTCATTTTTATCCATCTTGTTGGGGGGTGGGCAGGGCCCTGCCACTGAGAAGTCATGTTCTGATATATATACTTGTTCCCAGTTTCTGGGTTTACGGTCTGTCCTGGTCTTTTCATTAGACAACACCCCCCCCCCCCAGGTTACAGAATAGCATATCATAGAAAAGGAGGTGGTGGCAGCAGAAGGCCAGAGGCTAGTCACTTAATATGTGTTGGTGACTTCTCCGGAGAAGGAGGTATGGGAAGGTGAAGTCTGGGCAATGGCTACTTAACAGGTATCTGTGATTGCCCTAAGAGTTTGTGTCAATCTCGTGTATAATAGTGTTCATGTTGCTATAGTTATCTTCAGTTCACCACAACTTCAATTTGATCCAGTAGTAAACTGCTTCATCGTTACACTTACAGTGGTAACTTGGGTACTGAAGGTTTTTTCTCATGTTCTTACTCCACCATCAGCTTTCAGCAAGCCCTTAATGCCACAGTGGGATTCTCTCTCCATCCTCTTATCCCTCCACCAGTAGAATGACCAGTACCTGTTACTCCATTTGAGGCTTGTGGTAGCGCAATGGGCTTCTCAAATCTCCTAGTCCAGTTTCAGTCTTAGGCAGGCCCTGTGTTCTTTGTTTTTGAGGATAGGCCTTTCTCAGCATCCCTGACCTTCCCCACCATTGCAGCCAACCTCTGACTTGTATCTTTGGGGAGAATTAAGTGTGAGAGAGTTTTCCTGTACAAATAGTAGCAGACCTCTGCTTTGTGTCAGTATAGGATCTTGGATCCACCCAGGTTTCCTGACCCTCCCCTTGGGCCAAAAGCAGTTTCTTCTATTCTTCCTTTAGCAGCAACGTGATCTTTGCCTGTTAAAACCTTTGGCAAGAGTGTTTCCTGTCTTTTTCTTGTGGTAGACTGCTGTCTCTTGTTATGCAATGCAAGGTCCAAGGTGAGGATAAGTTTATTTCCCGAACCTCGTTCAAGGTTAGACAGCTTTTGATTCTACCATCCCATTAATGGTATTTGACCTTGCCTTGTGAACAGGAGCAGGTGAAAGTCTTTACTCCTTGGCCAGAGTTTTGTGATCTTTCATTGTATGCCTCGAGAGTCAGTGGGTATTTGACTTGGGGCAGTCCGTCTTCCTGTGGATTAAGACTTTTATTTCAAATAATGACTGGGTCTAGAAAGTGGGAAGGGTTTTATACCTATTTTCAGTTGTCCTGTCATGCCTCCAGTTTTTTACCAGTACCAAGTAGAGAGGACTGTTGAAATGTGCTTGCAAAGGAAAACATGAGCCTGAAAATCATGCCTGAAGCTTTGAGAGATTATAAACTGCCCTGCTAGCCCATACTTGGCCTTTAAGAAATTGTAAACATTAGCTGGTTTCTTTACACCTGCTTTTATGGTGGCTGCCTTTTTTCCACACTTTGCCTGAAGTGAGAGTGGTTGCTTTGTGATCTCAGCCCTCTGATTGCTTTGAAAAAGTTCCAATTTTTATTTTTTTGATTTTTCCTTTTTTGTTGTTAGAGTAGGTATAATGATCTTTTTTGGCATGATTCATCCTAAATGAAAGTTGAATACCCTCTTCAGCAAGTATTCTTTACCATAAGAAGTTTTGAGTCTAGACAATGCTTTAAACCTATGAAAAAATAATTTTTCAAGTTAGAAAAACATTTGTGACATACAAGATGAAATAAGATAATATGTGATTGATACCGCTGGCTCTGGGATCAGAGACTTGGCTTAGTCCTTGACTCTCCCAGGTGGAAGTCATTAGGCAAGATGTGGTGATTTATTGCAGCTATTGTTGGGGAAGTAGAAATGATTGCCCGGGTCTCTCTGGCTCTCTGATGAGGAGTAACCGCAACATTCTCCTCCACCTCTACCCAGACCCCTGCAGCAGAGATGAGAGATGATTAATTTAATTTTCATAGCTATCATGGATGTGTAAAGCCTGGCTTTCAGGTATGTTCCATTCTCTACTGCTGCTTTTGTACCAGTATGTTTCTGTAGCTTATTTCTAACTCTTTTTGTAGTGGTATTTTTCTGTTCACACCAACATCAAATATTTTGTATTAAAGTGCATGTTGCCAAAGGATAGCTGTGATGTTACACATTTCATTATCTACTAATCATTTTAGTTTATATATTCTTGTCATACAATATATATTTGGAAAAAAATTGAAGGGTCAATTTTTGAGAAATGTATCTTATTCCTTGTGTTTCTACTGCTTTATTGAAGCTTCAACATGAGATATGAAACTTAATTAAATGTAGAGTATATTGGTAGTTTAACAAGAAGGAGCAAGAGGGCTCCTGAGAACAATCACTATAGGAAATGGTTATTTAAGTACAAAATTTCCATTCTGTTTTGAAATGAATTTAGTTGCTCTTCATCGAAAACGATTAATGTTTATGTGTATATTTACAAAATGTACATTTACAAAAGAAACATCAATTTTGTTAACTTATGCATGAGGAAAGAAAGAGGGCAAATAATTCTAATTTATTACATATATACCCACATCCAGGTAAGTGTGTGTGGATGTGTGTGTGTGTATTATGAAACAGTTTTTTTATATCCAGTTCTCAGTTAATCAAATTTCAAAGTCGCAGAAAAAAATTTTTGCCTTTACAGAATGTAGTCAATCTATACATTCTCCCTACCATAAAGTAACAGTTTAAAATGTAAAAAAAAAAAAAAAAATTAAAATATATATAGTATGAAAATGGAATAGAAAATGAAATGAAAGAGATAGAAATTACAAATTAACTTGCTTCTTTTTGTTTATTTAAAAGGCATTTTGGTTTCTGTGGTCTATATATTTAACCACAAAATGAAGGTGAATAAGAACAGATACAGAATTTTAAGACTTTTTTTTAAAAAAACAGGATTTTAAAGTTCCATTTATCATATATCATTCCTTTTTTTTTGGAATTCCTTTAGATATTTATCTACTCTCTAATAATTTTATGTTAAAATAATTTTCAAATGATTGAGTACGAAAACCAATCGCAATTTCAGTATCATTCGCCAATAATTATATATTAAGCTCAGGTGTCTCTACATCATCTGCAGTTCAGCTGAAGTAGGATTGGGAACTAGCTGGGAAAACTCTACTGGGGCACCTTGCTCCACAAGTATCTCAGTGTCTTCTTGGAACTAGCTGGCAAGCATAAGTGTGTTCTCCCCTCTATGATAGCAAAAGCACAAATGCAAGCTCATCTGTCAAGCTTTCCAGGGTTACCCAAAGCTTGTGTTTTTAAAAAAATATGCTTAAGTCCATTTCTATCTTCCTTTGGAAAATTATTTTATTTTTATATTGGAAATGCATTTAATGTCGTGCTTTTTAAAAATCTAAACATTACAAATGTGTGTAAAAAGTGAAAATATCTTTCCTCTTACTTCAGTTATAATCTACATCATGGAAATGACTACTTTTAATAATATGGTCTTTATTTTAGATCCTTTGCTATATATTCACACACAAATAAATGTATGCATGCATATACATATGGAAATTATTGATATCCAGTTATTTACTCAAAATAATGGTTTAATGAACATCTTATACACACTTCTTCATAAATATGTGCAAGTTTGTGTGTATGTATAGGATGATTATCCAGAATTGTAATTATTAATAGGATGCAGCAGAGAACACCTCCTGCTCAATATTCATTCTCCCCTTATTCCTGGCTTATAGAACCTCAATCATTTTGGGAATGGTAATGTAGCCAGCTTAAAAAATAAATACAGAAAACTTCATTTCTCAGTCTCCCCTGCACCTGAAGCTGGCTAAGTACTAACCAATGAGATATAGGCTGCGGTGTGTTTTCAAAGGAAGCCTCTTTAAATAGATGAAACGTGGGAGATGATACATGGCAATAAGTACGTCCAATAACTAAGAAAAAAGTTAAATTAGATTTCTAGGTTATAGTGGTATAGCTTATCTTCAGACATTTTTCTAATATTAGAAAAATTTTAGCCACTGTACTGGGGTCTGTGGAACGAGCAGCTCTATGCATTTCCAAATTGTGGCAAAAGGCATGTATATTTTGAAATGGAGACTTGGTGCTAAATTATCCTCCCAAAGGAAAAAAAAGCTGCATCAATAGACAACTCCAACATTTTAAGAAATATTTGTTTCTTCACATGCTTTCTATTATCAGTATTATGCCTTTTTTTTTTTTTTATTCTGATAATCTGAGGGAAAATGTGTTCCGTTTGTCTTTTACAATGTTATTTTAAATTATGAATTTATGGTCATTAATGATGAGAAATATATTCACCATTTATGTTCTGATTTTTTATGAATTTTCTGCCCAGATCATTTTTCTAATTTTTCATTTTTTTCCTTGTTAATTTTAAGAGGTCTATTTATTAATCTACTTAATTAAGTCAATCCCATTCTTTATTTCATGACACAATAACATCATTAGTCCAAGTAAGTCACTTATCTCCTCTTTTGTTTAATCTTATTTTCGTTATTTATTTTCCCTTCTATCCCTTAATCAGTTTTCCCATTCTAATAAATTTACTATAGTTTCTAGATATGTGTGTCAATATATCATGATAAAAGGTATAGCATTTGGGTATGTATTTTTAATTTAAAAATATTAAAGTGCAATAAATCTCTCTGTTTCCTACTTCATTTGCCACTAGAGTTCTGAGATCTACCAGTGCTACCAAAAGTGAATACCTTTACCTAACATTCTTGCTGACTCTTCTCCTAATTTTTATGTCTTCTTGTCTATCATTTATCATCTCTTTATTATCTATCATTCTCTATCAGCACTCTATCATAATCTTTCTATCTAGTAGTCTCATTGAGGAGTTACTTAGAAACAATAAACTGCTTGGTATTAAGAGTACAAGTTGATAGTTTAGATAGGTTTTGACAATGGCATGCATTCCTGTAAACAGCCCACAGCAAGACGCTCAACCAGAACTCAGCCATAGCTTTCCTTGCTCCTTGTGAGTTAATTCCTTCCCCACAAAGTTAATCGTGTTCAGATTTCTATAACTATATAAAGAGTTTTTATATATTCATGGATTTATATAAACTGGATCATACAGAATATAGTCATCTATTTCTGGTTTCAGCTCAACATTATGATTGAGTTTCATTTATTGTTACCTGTATCAGTAATTTAATATTACTAATATTTTCTGTTATGGACATTCAGGTTTACTGTTATTATTACAGATAAGATTTCTATGAAAATTATTGTGCAAGGATATTTGTGGACTGATATTTCCTTTCTCCTGAGTAAATATCTAGAAGTGGTATTGCTGCATCAAAGGAGAGATACATGTGCAACTTCATAAAAATAAAGCTGTCAGCTTTTTCAATAACTGTTGGCTGATCATTCCTGTATGCCTTAGTCTCTAATATTATAAAATATATTTTTCACTGTACATGCATATAAAAAGAGGTATTAATATGTGAAGAATTTAAAAACCAAAGAGAAAGGGGAGGATAAAGAGAACACATGGGAGAAATACCTATTTAATTCAGAAAAAAGTAAGCACACTAACAATGTGTTTGCTTTAATTAAGTGTGCTTGCTTAAATAAGTGTGCTTACTTTTTTAAGTAAAAAAGATCACTTGGTAGAGAGGCAGATGGGTTTCATATTTAAGATTCTGGCTGTGGAGGCAGATTGTATGGGTTTGAATCTCAGCTCTACTTCTTACAAGTTGTAAGTTCGTATGGATTTAGGATATGCCTGAGATTTTTCTGTACACTTAAGTGATGCATTTTTATCAGGAGGGGTGAACTAGTTAGGGATGATCAGGAAAGGGGCAAACACTTCTCACAATACTGCTCTCATACACCTGTTGGAGTCTCCTCCCTGATCCTTGATGATATCTCAGGGAGCTCTCAAAACTATCTGGTCATTTCAGGTGTTTTTTTATTTGTTTGTTTGCTTACCTATTTTAAATTCACTGCATTCTAAATCAAAATTTTACATTACTTCCCATTAAAATCTTTTTCCTTATGTGCACCTAAGTACTGCCCTTGGCTTGAGGTCCTGACATTGGAGTGGGGCCAGTTCCTACCTGCTTTACTCTACCCATTGGGCCAGGTGTTCAAATATAGGAAAAGATGGATAGAAACTAAGCAGAGGCCTTTGCATTAACTGGTGCTGAATATAGTTCTCTAGCAGCTATCCAAAATAGTCTAAAACAATAATCATCTAAATGGTCACTCTTTCGTGGGTACAATTTAGTATTATAGGAGCTCTCCCTTCCTATTTCCTCTCTCTCTCGGTGGCCTTGAGGCTATACCGTTTCCTATTCTGAGCCATTAAAATCTCTAGCTGACTTCTGCTAATCCACCCACAGGTTCTGACGCCATTGGTAAAAGCCCTGGAAGACATGGTATGATCAAGCAGTCCTTGTGAGCCAGGGACTCTAAAACCATGGAAGGTTTACCCACGTCTTAAGTGACCACTTTGCCATGGAAATGCTCATGCCATGGGGGCTGCTGCTTCTCTGCCTTCTTTCCTTACTTGTCCATTATGGGATGGCCTTCCTCTGTCCAGATGATGGATGATATGCTAAGGGAGCTCTTTATTGTGAGAGGGAGGGGAAAGTGCCAGAGCTGCTTCTACCCTTACAGATTTTCCTTAAGTAATCTCCCTCTTGATTCTCTTGCCACCTATTGCATAGGTTGGAACAAATTGTATATTCTGCACAAACATGCTCTGCAGCTCACTTTTGAATAGCAGGTCACCTGTTACTTATCGTGTTTATCTTTAGGGCTTTTGAAAATCCCAACCAAAGGAAAAATACAATAGTATCTATTTACCTCCTATTACTATTATAGTTATTAAATAAGGTAATATATGTAAAAGTGCTTAGAACTAGGTCTGGCACATATTAAGTGTTCAATAACCATTAGCTATTGTTAATATATACATTTGAACTCTGAGTATTAATCTTGAGACCATAATATAAAGAGATCTTATTGATTTTTACATTCCCTTGTTTTTATAAGAGGATTTGATTTTCATATTTAAGTTCAAGAAGTTTTTGTTTTTGTTGTTTGTTTATGATATAAAAACCAATTCCAAACCAAGGATATAAGATATCATTAGAGGATATGCTAAGAATATTTGGGCCAACTGTAGATAGGCAAATCATATTCAATCTAGTAAAGGCATCAGACGATGTCTATGGTGGAGGGAGGATACACTATCATAGGTAAGGATTCTTGAGACAAATGCAATGAAAAGAAAGACACTTTTGAAGGAAATATGGTACTGTAAGATTTCTAATGATGATTTGGTTCATTAGAAATTGCATTTCACATTTTTCTACTTTACTTTTCATAGTTCTCTCCTGGGTTATCATCTCTTTCTAAATGAAGAGTGGTTGATAACATTGGAGGTATTTATATACAGTGCCAAATATGTACTTCCAAGCTTTGATGACCTGTTCCACTAACTACATGAGAAAAAATTTCCCCCTGTCTCCTTACATATTGTTAAAAGGAAGTAAAATGAAATAATTTCTGATGGTGGAACAAATAATTGTCAAATACTAACAGCTAAGACAAAATACCAATTCCAGAGAACTTTACAAATAGAAAATATTAAATAAAGCTAATACTTAATACATCATCTTAAAGTTTGTGAAGCACGTATTAAATTGAAATTCTTATGCCATTGAATATTCAAGTAAAATGTTTTCCTCTCAATCATTTGTAGATTTCAAAATATTCCTATATTAAAGTTCCAAAAATAAGTACTTATTAATCATTTTCTTATAATTTAAGATGGAGAAGTTTTATTCAAATTGTATTTAAGTCATATGAATAAGGAATTATAGCAATAAAACAAAGTATTGAAATCCATTTGGCCACATAACAGTTTGACTTAGAATTTAGATATTTGTTTCTGTTACTCAGGTTTAGTTTACTCTCTCCAAGTACATTATAAAACTCCTTCAGGGCCTCCTATAAAGTGGAATGCAATACTAAGGATATAATATATGCTCAATGAATATACACTTAATAAGGGCTACAGTACAGAATGGTAGTTTGCAAAGCATTAGCTTTGGAGTGATAAAGATCTAGATTTAATTGGCCTTGGAAAATTATTCAACTTCTCTGTTTCTATAGAATTGTTGGGGAAAATAATTTCTAGTTTATAGAGCTGTTGGTGGATATTATATAAGAAATTGTATTTATAGTACTTGCAATTGAAGAAACACTCCACAATTAAAATTGACAATTCTTATCACAATAGGCACCTCTACTGGACTTTTCCAGAGTTTTGATAACTGCTCCCATTTTTTGGTACTTTTAGGAAAAAGGATTTAATGGACCCCACTCTAACTAGCACCTGATTGCCCTGTCATTATGGTCTCCCTATACCTGCACATACCTTTGCAATGAATGCCTTTATGAGAATCTTATTAGATTATTCCTCTTGATTTTGCCATCTATGTCTTGCTGGGATACAATTAAACTCCGTAAATGGATATTTTTATGCCATTTTTTCAGTGGTTTTAGTATTTAATTTTGATTTTACCATTCAAATGGCAATGCACTGCCAGGGAAAGGAATAGTTGATAAGGAACTGAGACATTTGTCAGTTAAAAAAAAAGAAAAAAGATTCACATTTTTTAACCTTTAAGTACATTATTTTGATAGCATCAGTTACATATTAAAACTACAGATTTTATGGCTTAAACATATCAGAACTGAATGAAAAGTCATTAAAATATATTGCATGGCTACTTATTGGAAACCAAAAAATTATTAGGTATATTAATTTAGAGTACAAGGAAGTGGATCAGCTTTTCATGCTCTTTTAATTTTCTCAGTTTATTTTTTAACTAAAAGCAGAAAATATTTTTAAAAATTTTAATCTGATTATAAATATAACACTCTATTTGTAATTACTAAATATGTATATATAGTTATGTGCTATAAACATCTAACAATACTACCATACACATGCTTCCACATTTTAATGTCTCTGATAATAGGATGTTATTTATAAGTAATATCTCCATTCAAGCAATTATTTTTAATAAAGAGCAAAATTTTTAGCAAAATACCTATACAAGTAACATGTGTACACTACTTAGATATATATATCACTATATATACCACTATTTTGTAAATAAACTAATATCCATTAATGTAATAGTTATCATTTATGTAATTTAATTTGAGACGCTACAGGAAAGAATTTTTTCCCTACCGTTTTTTTTTTTTTTTTTCCAAACAATCTGTATTCCAGGATTCTGTTCCCTGACAGAAACTTTGAACAACCAGGAAGTACTGGCAGAAACATCTTTCTCAAATCTCAAGAAAATAGTAAAAGGACTGCAGTAATAGGGCAGGCTCCAATACAGGAAAAGAATATTTAAAAGCAGTAAGGTCTAATGGTGCCTGGCTGGTCCCTCACCCACCCCTTACCAGTTTGGCAAGAAGCTGGCCTGTACTTCCAAAGCAGATCCCTGGTCCTAGCTCCAATAGGATCAGAGTAACTCTTGTGCACATACTGGGAGAACGTTTGTCTGGTCCAATCTATCTGGTGTCCTGAGATATACACCATCCCAGAACTTGGCCTGCATGTACTAGGTGGCTCACTGAGCTCTCCTACAGAATGCTATGAGAGAGCAGTCAAGTGGCTGCCTAAGGCCAGGGACTTTTGGCTGTAATACATACAGTTCAGTGCCTGGGACTATGAGGAAATTTTCCTAGGAAAGAGGGGACAATTGTAACTGTACTAGTGAGAGAATTCCTAACTCCACATACACATGCTCAAGAAAAGACACATGTACCAGAGAGGCTTCTTTGCTTTGATATCGAGCTATTCTCTAAATGCATTGTAAGGATAACAGGTCAGTCTGCAAAGACTGGGAAAGGTGTTTCCTTTTTCCTCCCATCTTTTTACTGCTATTATTGTTAACTCCTAGTGTTCAAGGAAAGCTCCATCATAACACTAGCTGGATACAATCTTAAGAAACAGATGCCTCAGAGCATAAATTTGAGTAATAACAGTAAAATTTCAAAATGCCCTGGCTGCAAAAAAAGTCACAAAACATACAAAAAAACAAAACAAAACAAAAAAAAAAACCCACAAAGTGATGGGCCAGGCAAAGAAAGATTAATGAATTAGAAACCATCGATGAAGAGGACTTGATCTGGGACATACCAGAAAAAGACCTTTTAAAAAAGTGGTCTTAAATGTGTTCAAAGGGCTTAAAGAAAATATGGGCAAAGAATGAAAAGAGATCAGGAAAATTATAGAGGAACACAAAGAATATCAATAAAGAGGTGAAAATTATGAAAAGGAACCAAACAGAGGTGAAGACCACAGTAAGAGAAATAAAAAATTCCCTAGTGGAGTTCAACAGCAGATTGGAGCTGACAGAAGAAAGAATCAGTTAACTCGAAGATAAGACAATTGAAATTATTCAATCTAAGGAGCAGATGAAGGAATGAAGAAAATTGAACAGATTCTAAGAAACCTACAGACACCATCAAGTAAAACAATATATGCATTGCAGGAGTCCCAGAAGGAGAAGGAAAGGGTTAGAGAGAATAGTTTAAAAAAAAAAAAAAAAAAAAAGTAATGGCTTCTAACTTCCCAAATTTAGTGAAAGATATGAATACACACATCCAAGAGGCTCAATGAATTCCAAACAAGATAAACCCAAATAAACCCACACTGCAGTATATTATACTCAAACTTTTGAATGTCAATGAGAATTCTGAAAGCTGTAAGAGAGAAGCAACGTGTCACTTGAAGGAAGCCTCAATAAGATTAAGTCCTGATTTTGCATCAGAAAATATGATGGCATATTTAAACTCTTGAAAGCAAAATACTGTCAACCAAGAATTCTATATCTGAGAAAACTATCTTTTGAAGATGTGATTTGAGATTATTTATGAATCCCCAAAAGAGGCTATGTTTGTAAACTAATCTATTCCTCTGGGTTTGGTACCCTTTGAATGCATTTGATTTAGCTAACATGTCTTGATTAAATTACCTGTAAAGATTAGGGCTTTGATTTGACCATGTCCGTAGGGTGTGACTCAAGGTTGAGTCCCTGCCCCTTTGGTGGGCTGATATAAATGGACACTTACTCCAGAAGACACACAGGAAGAGAGAGAGTTCCATAGATGCCAGAGGAGAGATGGCTCAAACAGCTAAATCCCGGGGAGAGATGAGCCATTTGCCTGATAGTTTGCAACTGAAGAGAATAGAGCAGCTGAGAAGCTGATAAGGCCTGGAAAGAAATGAGCCCTATACTACTGATATAGGAAGCCCTGAGAGTCAAACCCTACGCCAGCCTACAGCTGAGATCAGAAGAAGTTGGGCCTATGGAGTCTTAAGAGGAAGAAGGAAGAGGAGACCTGGTAGAGACCACCCACCATCTTGCTTCAACATGTGGCAGCTTACTTTGGTGAGAAAGCAGCCTTGAGTTTGACTCTTCATGGTCTTATAACTATAAGCTTTTACCCCCAAATAAATACCCTTATAAAAGCCAACAGATTTCTGGTACTTTGCATCAGTACCCCTTCAGTTGACTAATACAAAAGATGAGGGAGATATTAACATAGTCCCAGATAAAAAAAAAAAAAAAAAAAGCTGGGGAAATTTGTCACTTAGAGGTCCCCAGCCTTACAAGAAATGCTAAAGCAAGTTCTGCAGGTTGAAAGTAAAATCAATGATTCCTGAAGAAATAACTATCTCCTGTGAGAGTAATGAGATGGGTAAATATAAATGCTGGTACTGCTGTGTTTTTCATTTGTAGCTCTACTTTATGCCTCCTACAGGATCTGAAAATCAAATACACAAAATTTAATGATAAATCAGGGGTTTTGACTTAGAATAGATAAACATGTAATTTGTGACAAGAACTATACAAAAATGTGGCACAGAGGGTATAGGAACATAGTTTGTGTATACTATTGAAGTTAAGTTGGTATCAAGAGAAAAAGATTATTTCAGATGTCAGATGTTAATTTGAAACCCCATGGTTACTACAAAGAAAATAACAGAGAATGTGCAAGCTCTTAGAGGCAAAAATTAGAATATAGGTTTCTAGCTGGGAGCAAGAAGAATGGGGAGCTAATACTTAATGGATATAGGGCTTCTTTTGGGGGAATGGGAAAATTTTAGTAATGGAATGTGGTGAGTCTAACTACAGTGTTGTGAATGTGACTAATCTCATGACTGTGAGTGACTGAAATGGGAAAGTTTATGTTATATATGATTCCACAACTAAAAAATAAAATTAAAGAGACAGTGACAATTAAAGGCAATACATGATCCTGCATAGGGTCTCCCAAGGGTCATTATTGGGACTTTTGATTAAAAGGAATACGGACTGTACATTTTGGATTGATTTTAAATTTCATGAACTTGACAACTGAACTTAAGATGGTTACATAAGTGAATATCATTAATTTAGGAACTATACATGCAAGTTTAATTATTTAAGGAGTATGATGTATACAACCTATACTCAAGTGTTCAGAAAATGGGGATATAAATAGATACAGACAAACCAACAGACCAGTAGATAGATGGATAGATAGAATTAAACAGCAAACATGACAAAATGTTAAAACTGGTGGATCTATGGAACTGTGGCAGGTAGGAGTATGTTGGGAGTTCTCTGTATGGGTTTGTATAATTTTTGTAATTGACACTGTAACTTTGAAAGTATTTCAAAATAAATAGTTAATTTTAAAAATCTCTGTTCTAAATAATTATGTGGATACTCCACCTTCAAAGAGATGGTTCATAACTCTGAACTCTGTTAAGTGTGAGCTGTACATAGTGATTTCCTTCCAAAGAGAGCACTATGGAAAGGGGAAAAAAATGATTTTAGAGTGGAGAAACCTGAGAAATACTACTTCAGCCAGGTGTTCAAGGACAATATCAACAGCCATAAATCACCTAGATGGTATGCACCCTTGGTATGATGTGATGAAATGATATTTTACCTTTGTGATCTTCTGTAAAACCTATAACATCAAGATGAACATCATATCATTTTAATTGTGATAAAAAACATCAGACAAATATCGATAGAGAGACATTCTACAAAATCCTAACTAGTACTCCTCAAGACTGTCAAAGTCATCAAAAAAAAGGAAAGTCTGAGAAACTGTCACAATGAAGAGGAGCCAAAGGAGGCATGATGACTAAATGTAATGTGCTATCTTGGATGGGATCCTGGAACAAAAAATGAACATAAGGTAAAAACTAATGAAACCTGAATAATGTGTGGACTTTAGTTAATAATAGCATATCAACATTGTTTCACTAATTTTAACAAATTTTCCATACGCATGTAAGATGTTAACAATAGCAAAAACTGGACATAGAGTAGACAGGAACCATCTGTACCATCGTCGCAACTTTTCTGTAAGTCTAAAACTAAGTTCAAAACATCTTATTCTATGATATTTTAAATTTTTATTAAAATCTGATTTCACAAGTAAGAATTATTGCATTACTAGAGTTTAATGAGAATTCTTCAGTATTATTTTTTTTTAAGTTTGACTGTCACTCAACACTTGCTGAAAAAAGTTGCACATTTTAGTGCTAAGTTCACTAAAATACACAGGTATGTATTCATAATTCCATGAATGTTTAGGGGGAATACTATGTTAGCAGGTGTTTTGAGTTAGTTATGGTCTTTAGTTTCTGTTCTTTTTTATTTATGTTATATATTACAGATATTTTCACTTTATCATTATTGGTTGAACCTATGTTTTGTTGTGAAATATGTTTACATGAAAGCTATAGTTAGCCTATCTCCAGTAATTAAAACATGTATGCATTGCAATTAAAATAAGAATCAGCAATATTTATGAAAGAAGTTGTAAATATTATCCCCAAAATTTACTATAAACAAAAATGAACTTCATTGATGATATATTGATATATTTCCTACTATTTAGTTACTGTAGATACTGTTAGACATTGTAAAATAAGTAAGATATCATGAGAGATCCTTGTCATGTTGGAACTGTTCGGTAGCTTAGCTGTCATTTAGGATACATGACCTACACAGAAATTCACTCACACACACGAGGACAAGTAAAACTGGGAAAATCTGAATACTTATTTTACATACTAAGTATGCTCATAATGATACTGATTATGAGCATGACAGCATATTATGAAACAAACACATTATTTGGAGTGCTTTTTAAAATGGCTGTTATGTTCCCAGGGGAAGAAATATTCAGTCCTTTATGGCAATACAGTTGTACACACACACAAATACACAAACACATGCACAAGTAAAGAAATAAACTTCAAAAAGGATTTATGTTTTCCCTAAAATTAAGGTCATTTTCATTTCAAATATATTGGCAAATAGATGGAGAGATGTCTTTAAAGCATTACTAGCCCAATTCATGAATCCAAATTTCAGAGGCCAAGGGGAAGTAATCCAATTGTGTGACTTCAAGTCATATTTTTTCTACAAGTACAGTCTCTAAATCTTTTCTGCATTTCTCTTAAATTTACTTTTACCCATTTTAAAAGATGTTACCCTAATTCACACTGTTTTAAGTCAGTTATATGTAGTTTTTCAACTGCATTGAAACCTACAGAAAACACTGAACACCTAAATAACAAAAACCAATGTGTTTTTTGATGTGAAGAATTCAGAAAATTCTAAGGTAATGTATGGTCAATATTACTGCTGTTCACCTTGACTTATAACTGATTGTCTGATTGACATTGGTCAGAGTATTATCCAATGTATTAAAGTTTATTGTGGATTCACTGAGACTGTCCTCAACCCTGTCCTGACAAAGATTTTGAAAACTAATTTTGATGACAATTTGATGACATCCTTATCAAGTTTACAAATAATCAAGAATTTGGAGTGATTGTGAATATGTTGAATGCTTACAAAATGTCTGGTTAAGATGAACAAATTAACATAATCATGTAAGATGAAACCAAATAGCAATAATTACAAAGTTTTTCACATAGGTTAAAAATGAAATTGTAAAATTACAGGTTGAAGAGATGTGATTAAAGAACTGTTTAAACTTAAAACTTTGGGTGAATTTACTGCCAAAGCTCAAGGAAAGTTAATCCAAATGAAGAGAAGGTCTCTAGAACCAGGGTAATGGTTCATAGTTCTGGGTTCTACTTTATTTTTGCTCTGTACTTTATGATGCTCAGACCTTACTGGAGTCATGTGTTAAAGTCTAGAGTCTGAGAATTAAATGGGATATTTAAAAATTGGAGTATTTAAAAGAAGTGTGTGGTCTGAATTACGGTTAGCACTCAAATCCATCTTATATGAAGACCAGTGGAAAGGAGTAGAGACATTGATCTCAGGCTATTGAGACATAAGGGAACTTTGGGTAGATTCCTTCAAATGTCTGGCAGGTATACACTAAAGTAAAAAAACTTTTGACATGTTCAAAAGCAGGTGCCCAACAAAACTTTCAGTCATTATGGAAAAGTTCTATATCTGCATTAGCAACAAGCCAGCTGTGGTTATTGAATGCATGAAATGTGGCAAGAGTGATTCAGAAACTCTTTCTTTGTATTCCCAAATTAAATTAAATAATTAGCGTAAACTGCTTTATTAAACAAGAAAGCTCTATACATATATAGATTTTATAGTAAGCAAGTTCTACATAAATATAAATGCTATTATTAACATTTTAGCACTCAGGGCTTCTAAACATTCCCAGAGCACAATTCGAAAAAAAAAATTTATAGACTTGGAATTGTTCAATATGCCACTGAATAAATTATTATTGCTTTGGGGGGGAAATGTTTGTTAAAATGAGAATTATACTCTATTCTAATTTTAATATAATTGTATAATATTTCTACTTCTTGGTAGGTTATGTTGTCAACAAGTTAAAATATTAGAGATTAAGCATTATATTCCTTGATTAATGTCTTCTCATCATAGAAACACTATATTAATAGGAACTTTTGCATTCTCAAGTACTGGGTTAAATTATTTTTCTCACTATAGCTACAAGATATCATGATCATAAACACACAAGGAAAGATACTTTATAAACACCATATTTTAATGTTTATTATTATTGTTTTTGCTTTTGAATTTGGTATTTGAAATGTGGTACTTATTAACTAATCAAAGGATATCATTCTGTGATTAGGCAAAGTATAAAAGAGTTGCTCTATATTATTGGTGATTGATCACAATGTATACATTTGTCTATATGGTGAAAAATAAGAATTGTAGGTTTAGATATTCTAAGCTACTTGTTCCTATGACCTATTTTTGCAGTATAGATATATGACTATTAGTTCATAATCAAATTAATCCTCCTCTATAGCTCTATCTCAATCCAACACACAAACACACGCACCATATAACCCCATACCCACACATAGACACATGATATGATTAGCAAAATTGATGTACTGGACCTTATTTCATATGTTCTCCTACTTCAATCAATATTTTAAAAATGAAGATGAAGTTTTAATGGTATATTATATGATTTAATGAGTTTTGCCAAAATAATAGAATTCCTTTCAAGTTTTGGAGGTAGCCACATAAAGTGAATCACTGAAAATTAACACATCCTGCACTCACCCTATAAATTTTCTCTAGTATCTCTCTTAACAGCAACCAGTTCAGGTCTTGCAAGCAACCAGCTGGTAAACCAAAACAATGATGAATTCCATGATATGTGTGAGTAAAGTAGTGGAAGAAGGATGTGAATAAGAAGTCATGGGATTATGGCCAGAAATAGACCCTGAGTCAATGTGCTATCTCATTAATCTGGTTTTTATATCTTCAAAATATAAAAAAGGAAGACGGGAAGAGAAACAAGAGCACAATGCTTCTACTCAAAATGTGGTCTAAGCAATGTTATGGAATATGATCAGTCAGATTTCTATTTTCTCCTCAAAGATACATTAAGAAAGAAAGTCAGCAGAGAAATATTCAGGGGGGCTGAAGGGTCTCTCCTTATCCCCAATAATATTTATATGGAATTGGTCCTCTGATATTATATTTTATTGCCCCTACAAATATTCCTCCTGTAGTTTTGATACCATTTAAATTTATATATTATGGAAAGTAAGTTAAATTTACATCAAATGGAATATCAGAAAATTGCCAATTTTTTAATGGTAAATTGATTGTAGTACTACATATCCTGGGGGATTTTTAAAAGGCTAAATATATCACTTTAAAATTGCATTGGATTGTGGGAAGATAACATCAGACTAGGCAGGCAGGTCTCAACTGTCTCACAAAAACAGCGCTGTCCAAAGGACCTGGTTTGGGGGTCAGCAGACCAGGACAGTGCTACACAACTCCCAGGAGGGTGAAAGACAGAGAGATGAAGAACCCAAAATGACAAATGTGAGTTACCAAACCCCCGTGGAGGTGGGAAGGAATCCTTCCCCAACTGCCAAGATATTAAGCTGGAGTAAAGTCCCTGGCTCAAAGCACCTGACTGATAAATTCTTCCCTCTCAGCTGTTACAAGAAAAAAGGGAGGGTAGTTGGGGGACATTTTCTTCAGTGAATTTGGCAGCATAGCCCACTTTGAATCTAAGCTCTGGCCAGACAAAAACACAGGAATGGAGATTTCCTTTCAGTGGAAAGGTGTGCTGATGAGTGCCATCTGATGGACAGTCTGAAAATCACATGGACAAATGCTGCTTTTGGTTCTGTCTGTATACTAATACCTGGGAGAAAATCTGTACCCTATTAATATGTCCATGGCTCAATTTTGATAATTTAAGCTAGACAATTTTAAAGACTTAGAATAAGTTGAAAAAAATGTCAAACAGAGCTATGGAAAAATAAAAGTAGGCAAGAGAGAGAAATTGGCCATCAGAGTAAATTCACCAACATATTCAGATGCCTAGAGATTGGCAAAAAATTACAAGCCATACTAGGAAACAGGAAGATATGGCCCAGTCAAAGGAACAAACCAAATAACCTAAGGAGGTACAGTATTTAAGACAATTAATAGTAATCATACAAATCTCCTAAATCAATTCAAAGAATTGGAAGAAAATATGACTAAAGAGATAAAGGATATTAAGACACTGGGTGAGGATAAAGAACAATTTGAAAGCCTGAAAAGAAAAGTAACAGACCTTATGGAAATGAAAGACATGATAGATGAGATTTAAAATACATTAGAGACACATAAAGAACAGATTTTATTTGCTTGAAGAAAGAATTGGTGATTTTGAAGACAGAGCAACTGAACTGGAAAAGAAATGAGAACAGAAAGAGAAAAGAATGGGGAAAAATGGAACAAGGTCTCAAGGAATGGAATGACATGAAACATACAAACATGTATATTATAGGTGTCCCAGAAGAAGAGAATGGAAAAGAGGAAGAA
This sequence comes from Tolypeutes matacus, assembly GCA_026826555.1. Classification (NCBI taxonomy): domain Eukaryota; kingdom Metazoa; phylum Chordata; class Mammalia; order Cingulata; family Chlamyphoridae; genus Tolypeutes; species Tolypeutes matacus. Next base: position 8,056,852 of record JAKSZT010037812.1, read on the forward strand.
AGAATATTTGAAGAAATAAAGACTGAAAACTTCCCAACCCTTATGAAAGGCATAAATATCAATAGCCAAGGACAATGCACATCAAACAATAAATCTAAATACATCTACCCCTGACACCTACTATTCAGAATGACAAATATCAGAGAAAAAGATAGGATTCTGAGAGCAGCAAGAAAAAAACAAAGCATCACATACAAGGGAACCTGAATAAGATTAAGTAATGTATTTAAGGTACTGAAAGAGAAAAACTATGAGCCAAGAATTCTATATCTGGCAAAACTGTCATTGAAAAATGAGAGTGTGTTCAAAGTCTTCACAGACAAACCAAAACTGATAGAATATGTTACAAAAAGACCAGAATTACAATAGATACTGAAGAGAGTGCTGCAGGCTGAAAGGGAAAAACAAGGGTGAGAGACATGAAGAAGAGTGTGGAAATGAAGAGTATTAGGAAGGGAATATTAAAGGGTAAAAAGACAGACAATAGTAAGATATGATAAAGGAAAGCCAAAGGACAAAATGGATGAAGTAAGTAATGCATTTACAGTAATAACATTGAATGTTAATGGTTTGAATTTCCCAATCAAAAGACATGATTTGACAGAATGGATAAAAAAAAATATGAGCCATCTCTATGCTGCAACAAGAGACTCACCTGAGGCTTAAGAACACAACCAGGTTAAAAATGAAAGATTGGAAAATGATATTCCATGCAAATAGTAACCAAAAAAGAGCTGGTGTAATGATACTAATTTTGGGGAAAAAAGTTTTAAGTGCAAAATTATTATAAAAGATGAAGACAGTCATTATATATTAATAAAAGGGACAATTTACCAAGAACTATACTATACCAAATATTTATGCACCTAACCTGACTGCCCCATGATACATGATGCACACACTAGCAAAGCTGAGGGAAGAAATAGATGCCTCTACAATAATAGTTGGAGACTTCAATACACCCCTGTCATTATTGCATAGATCATCTGGACAGAGGATATATAAAGAAAAGAGAGCTTGAATAATATGATGAATGAACTAGACCTAACAGACATCTATAGAGCATTTCACTCCAATTCTTGGATATTATAGGACATACACTCTTTGTAAGTGCTCATGCATCCTTCTCTAGGAAAGACCATATGTTGGGTCACAAGACAAGTCCCAATAAATTTTAAAAGCTTGAAATTATACAAAACATTTTCTTGGACTGTAATGGAATGAAGCTGGAAATCAGTAATTGATGGAAAAAGGGAAAATTCATGACTATATGGAGATTAACCAACACACTCTTAAATAATCAGTGGGTCAAAGAAGAAATTGCAAGAGAATTAAATATCTTGAGATAAATGAAAATGAGAACACATATCAAAACTTATGGGACACCACAAAGGCAGTGCTGAGAGTGAAATGTATAGCCCTCAATGATTACATTAAAAAAGAAAGAGCTAAAATTGAAGATCTAACTGCACACCTGGAGAATGAGAAAAAGGGTAGAAAACTAATCCCAAACTAAGCTGAAGGAAAGAAACAGTAAAGATCAGAGCAGAAATAAATGAAATCTAGAACAAAAATAAACAAGAGAGAAAATCAATAAAATCAAAAGTTTGTTCTTTGAGCAGATCAAAAAAATTGACAAACACTTAACTAGACTGACAAAGAAAAAGAGAGTGATGACTCAAGTAAATAAAATCAGAAATGAGAGGAGGGAAATTACAACAGACCCTGAAGAAATAAGAGATCATAAGAGGATACTACGAACAACTGTATGACAAAAAACTAGACAATGTAGATGAGAAGGACAAATCCCTAGAAACACACAAATCACCTACACTGACCCTAGAAGAAGTAGAAGACCTCAACAAACCAATCACAAGTGAAGAGATTGAAACAGTCGTCAGAAATCTCCCAAATTTAATATCCATGATATACAAAGAGACAATCAATAAAAACTCAATAATAAAAACAATAAAAAGACAAACTACCCAATTAAAAAATGGACAAAAGACTTGAAAAGACATTTGTCCAAACAAGAAATACAAATGGCAAAGAAACATATGAAAAAATGAAAAAAAATGGCCAACATAAATAGCGATTAGGGAAATGCAAATCAAAACTACAGATATTATTTCACCCCTGTTAGACTGGCCACTATTAATAAGTCAGAAAATGTAAATATTGGAGAAGATATGGAGATATGGGAATGCTATTCCCTTTTGGTGGGAATGTAGAATGGTATAGCCACTGTGGCAGACTGATTGGCATTTTAAGGAGGTTGAATATAGACTTGCCATGTGGCCTGGCAATAGCATTACTAGGTATATACACAGAAGAACAGAGAGCAGAGACACAAACAGACATCTGGACACCAATGTTCATAGTGGCATTATTCACGATAGCCAAAAGTTGGAAACAACCCAGGTGTCCATCAACTGATGAATGGATAAACAACTTGTGATATATATGCACAATGGAAAATTATGCAGAAATAGGAAGAAATGAAGTCGTGAAGCATATGACTACACAGATGAACCTGGAGGACATTATGTTGAGTGAACAAGCCGGACACAAAAGGACAAATATTTTATGATAGCGCTTCTTTGAACTAAATGTATTATGCAAACTCATGGAATTAATAATTAGAATATAGGTCACCAGAAAATAGAATGAGGGTAGAGAATGGAAACCGAGGGCTAATCTGTGCAGATCTGGTTACAAGGTTGTTTATAAATCTTTCGAAATGAATGGAAATGGTGAGAGCACTTCATGGGGTTTGTGACTAGCAGAGCTATTATATGGGTATGACAGTGGTTGAAAGGGAAAGACTAAGGACATTTATATTACTAGAAGGAAAGCTAAAAAAATGTAACATGGGACTGTGTGAAACCTCATGTAAATATGAATATGTGTACTATTGCATATATAAGACAGTTTTCATAAAATATAAAAACAAACTAGAAAAGGAAACAATACTAACTATTTATGGCAGAGGAAGCATAGATTGAGAGGTGATGAGTTTGGTTTGGGTTTTTAGTATTATTATTACTATTTGAATAATGAAAATGCTCTAAAAATGGATTGATGAATGCACAGCTATATGGTTATACTGAATGCCATTGACTGTATACTTTGGATGGGTTTATGCTTTACTAACATTAATAAAATTGATTTGTAAAAAAATAATATATTGCATTTAATGGTGCCTAGAAAGTATATGTGAGATGTTTAGAATCACTAAAGCTCAATATTTCAACTCTTATTCCTCTAATATTTCTAGTATATTCTTTCTTGTAAAATGAATGTTAATCTCCCAGCTCATTTATTTCATACTGCAGTTCAACAAAGAAAGAGAAACGCTTAAATTTGGCAAAAATGTTATCAGTAAAGCCAAGAATATATTTACTCTGTTGACACCTTATTACTTGGCAATAAAACTGAATATTTTTATTTATTTTAAGGTTTTGTAGTATCTTGTTTGAAATACATAAGGAGGAACGTCCTGTATGAAGAAGTGTTCATGATTATCTTTCCCAGTATCTTAGAAATTAATTGGCCCACTATTTCTCTTCTACCCTTTTTATTTGAACCTGTAATTATCACTATATTTGTTAAATAGATGTCTCAGAGACTTAAATCTTTGGTTCATTCATGTACCAGTTGAGCCCTGAATCTCAGCAGAGTTGCCACACCTAGTCTTCAGTTCATTGGACTCACCCGGACAACTAAAAGGAGATAATGATGGACAATGCTCATCTCAAGGAACAGAGAGTGTCTGCAACTGCAAGCAAGATAGTTCCATCCATCTGCCCCATGGGATTTAAGCCCCCTTTCAATTAGAAACAGAATGTGCATCACTATCCCCAAACCCTCAAGATTGGGAAATGAACAATGGACTAAAGTAGACATTATTATTCTATTATAGACTTATTAGTCTAGTAATGGAAGAAATTTATGATTGATGTAAAGGCAGTGGCCACCAGAGGTTCTGAGGGGAGGGAGAGGAAAATAATAGGTGTAATATGGGGTCATTTTCAGATCATTGGAATTGTCCTGCATGAAATTGCAATAACAAATACAGGTCATTATATAATTTGTCAAAACCTACAAAATTGTGTGGACAGAGTGTAAACTATAATGTAAACTACAGTTCACAGTTAGTAGCAATGCTTTAATGTGTTTATCAATTGTAACAAATGTATCACACTAATTAAAGATGTTAATGTGGAAAGTGGGGGAGGGGTGGGGCCTATGGAAATTCCCTATATTTTTAATATAACATTTATGTAATCTAAAGCTTCTTTAAAAACAAAACCTTAAAAAATTGCCAGCAAATTTCACTTGTTGCCTCCTCCCAACCCTCACTAATTGTTGTGCCCTAAAGAAAATGCAACGTGATTGACAAATTGGTATTGCAGTTTAGAAGCATACAGACATTTACATCTGGGAACTTTATGATTGCCAATATTTTTTCTTTCAATTAATATATGTTCAATATTCATTATAAAATAATAATATTTTATACTATTTGGGAGTCAAAGATTTTTTTTTTTTTTTTTTTTAAAGATTCTATTTATCTATTCATTCATGCCCCGCCCCACTGCCTGCGCTCGCTGGGCCAGCCAACCACGCCGCGCGGGCGGACCCGCCCCCACCAGGAGGCCCTGGGAACCGAACCCGGGGCCTCCCACATGGTAAACGGGAGCCCCACTGATTGAGCCACAGCCGCCTCCCAGGAGTCAAAGATTTAAGTCAGACTGATGGACTTCTGGGAGCATTTGTTTTAGAATAGGACATCAAGCCATGTTCTTCAATTAGTGTTTATTATCTGACTGTTAACAAAAGATGTATTAATAGAGACAAAGTTTGGAGGCAATCAAAAGGTCAAGATGCAAATTTGTTTTCAAATATATGCATGATTATATTAGATGGAAATGAATGTAGAAGGCGTTCCAGAATTTTAAGAGTATAACTGATATGTAAAGTATCAGAAAGGGGTAGAGTAATTTTAGGGCACTGTAAGTGAAGAATAGAGTTAATTTTAGAAGAGTAGGAAGAACTAGTCTAAAAATATAGATTAGTTTCTTAGGTAGCAATAGGGAATGCCTACCAAATTCTTTTGTTCAAAGAGATGGTATAGTCAATACCACTCTTTCAAGTGAAGTAATTATCAAGCTCTAGCAAAATAATATAAAGTAGGGGTCTAATAAAGGGGGGGAAAGAGATTACAATTTAGAAAGATAGATTTTATTTGACACAGTATTTTTTTTGTATTTAGTCACATTTATGGAAATTATGACTTAAATTCAAACATAAAACTATGAAAGAGAATGTTCTTTTGAATTTGAAATTGACATGTTCATGTTTAGAATAAAAAGTTATTCAGTTAATGATATAAGTTCCTGCCACACACATTTTCTTATCTGTAGCTGCGTAGATGTGACATGATTTTCTTCCCTACATATACATGGTTTTTACTTTCCATGTGTCATTTTATTCGTTTGAATTAAGGAGTTATAATGTGACTTGCCTTTGTATTGAAAATAATTGTATTATATATCAGATAAATACATTATCTTTCAGTATCAGGTATATATTTTTATTAAAGAAGAAGGTTTACATAACAATCATGTGTAAAATACAGGATTCCATATACCATCCTAATAATACCATGCATTAATGTGGTGCATTTGTTACAATTTATGAGAGCACATTTTAATAATTGTACTATTAACTATGATGTTGGTTTAACTTAGGGTTCATTCTTTATGTTGTGCAGTTTCATGAATTATTTTTAAAAAAATTTTATTTTAGTACCATGTATACAACATAAAATATCCCTAATAACTATAACTAAATAGATAATTCAATGACATTAATTACACTCAAAATGTTGTGCTACCATCCACTATCAAAACTTTTATATTGTTTCAAATAGAAACTCTGTACTTTATAGATCTTAAATCAATCAAAACGATATTCCAGATCCTAATTCTATGAATTTGCTTATTCTAATTATTTCATACCGCTGAGATCATACAATACATGTAGTTTTTTATCTGCTTACTCAAAAATGATGTCTTAAAGGTTCATCCATATTGTTGCAAATATTGCAACTTCATTTTTATGGCTGAATAATATTCCATTGTGTGTATTTACCACATTTTGTTTATACATTCAACAGTTGATGGACATTTGAGTTGCTTCCATCTTTTGGTAATTGTGAATAATGCCACTATGAACATCAGTGTGCAAATATCTTTTTGAGTCCCTGTTTTCAATTCTTTTGAGTATATGCCTAGAAATGGGATTGGCAGGCCAGTTAATATTCTATATTTAACTTTCTGAGGGACTGCCAAAATGATGCAGCGGCTGCATCATTTTTTATTTCCACAAGCAATGAATGAATGTTCCTATTTATCCACATCCTCTCCAAAATTTGTAACTAGCCATTTTTTAAATAGTAGCTATTCTAGTGGGTGTGAAGTGGTATTGCATTGTGGTTTGAATTTGCATTTCCCCAATGTCTAATAAGGTTGAGTATCTTTTAATATGCTTTTTAGCCATTTGTATGTCTTCACTGGAGAAATGTTTATTAGTCTATTGCCCATTTGTAATTGGGTTTTCTCTTTTTGTTAAGTTGAAGGATTTCTTTATATATTCTGGATATTAAAATGGTCCATGCTTAAATGGCAAAGCCCCAGGATGCATTTATCAGTTGCAATGAATGTGCCACATTAATGAAGGATGCTTATGTGGGAGGGTGTGAGAGGTGTGGGGAGTGGGGCATATGGGAATCCCTATATTTTTCATGTAATATTTATATAATCTAAGTATCTTTTAAAAAATAAAAATTATTATATGTATAAAAAAATGACCACACACACACACACACACACAACCTTACTGGAAATATGTTTTCCAAACATTTTCTCTCATTTTATAGGTTATCATTTTACTTACATGATAAAGTCCAATGAGGTACAAATGACAAGTTCCCATTGATCTATTTTTTCCTTTGTTTCTGTAATCTGGATATAAAATCTAAGAAACCATTACCTAACACAAGGTCCTGAAGATACTTACCTATGTTTTATTCTAGGGGTTTAATAATTATGGCTCTTATAATTAGGTTTTCAATCCATTTTGAGTTGATTGTTGTATATGATGTGAGGTAGGGGATTGCCTTCATTCTTCTTCAAAAGGAGATCCAGTTTCCCCAGCATCATTTGTTGAAGTGGTCATTGCAACCTTGTCAAAAATAAGTTGGCCATAACTGTGAGGGTTGATTTCTAAGCTCTCAATTCTATTCCATTTGTCTATATATCTGTCCTTGTGCCAGTACCATGCTGTTTTTGTGTTTTATTAAATTAATTTATTCTCACCTCCCCCCACCATCGTTTGCACTCGCTGTCTGCTCTCTGTTCATCATCTTTTTAAGAGGCACTGGGAACCGAACTCTCGACCTCCCATGAGGGAGGGAGGTACCCAATCAGTTGAGCCACCTCTGCTCCCTGTTTCTTGTGTCTCTCATTGAGTTTCCTCACTGTGTCTTTTCGTTGCATCCCCTCACTGCATCATCTTATTGTGCCAGCTTGCTGTGCCAGCCCATTATGTCAGCTCACAGTCTTGTTCATCTTCTTTAGGAAGCACCAGGAACGGAACCCGGGACCTCCCATGTGGTAGGCAGGCACCCAACTGCTTGAACCACAACCGCTTCCCAACCATGCTGTTTTGATTACTTGGGGTTTGTAATAAGTTCTTTGATTGGGAAGTGTGAGTTCTCCAACTTCATTCTTGTTTTTAAAGAACATGTTGGCTATTAAGGACCCTTTACCCTTCCATATAAATTTGATGATTGGCATTGCCATTTCAGCAAAACATGATGTTAGAATTTTGAATGTGATTGTGTTGAACTGCAAAATACTTTGGGCAATATTTATATCTTAAAGATGTATAGTGTTCCAACTCATGAACATGGAATATCCTTCCATTTATTTAGTTCCTGTTTGATTTCTTTTACCAATGTTTTGTAGTTTTCTATGTACAAGTCCTTTATATACTTGGTGTGATGGTTAGGCTTATGTGTCAACTTGGCCAGTTAACAGTTTCCAGTTGTCTGGTCAAGCAAGCACTGGGTTATTTGTAATCAAGGACATTTCATGGACTTTAATCATCAGAGAGATGAGTACATAGATGACCAGTTACATCTACAGTCAACTAAGGAGATTGCAGTCAGCAATGAGTGGAGTCTCATCCAATCAGTTGAAGGCCTTAAAAGGGGAAGTGATTTCAGCATTCAGTAGAGAATGCCTATCTCTACTTCAGAAAGCTAGCATCTCCTGGGAACTCAAAAGACCTTCATCAGAGCCCCTGATTTGCAGACAGCCTTGTGGAATTTGGACTTGTGTATCCCCACAGTGTGTGAAATAATTTTATAAAATCTCATACTATTTACAGATATCTCCTGTCAATTCTGTTTCCTGAGGGAACCCTAACTAATACAGCTTGGTACTAGGAGTGATTCTTGAGAAACAGAATCTTAAAAATGGTATTTCTGAAATGTTTCTGGGATTATTGCAATTGGCTCTCTACTCTGATTAGATTCAAGGGTACTGACTTTCTTTCCAGGAATCAAGAGGTCACTGGCAGTCCATGGGGTAAGTTGGCAATAGAGATATGCAAATGTCACTGGATAGGAATACTTCCATGCCTATAAAAGGCAAGGATCTGGTGGTTTTAATACCTTAACACAGTTTTGTGGAGTTAAAAGTTACAATGTTGTTGGCTGGCTGTTCCTAAATATACTGGATACAGTTACAAAAGAAAGGGATAAGATAAAGGTTTCAAATTTGCAATATCAGTGCCTCATGAGTGATATGAAAGCTTCTATGTGTGCTCTGAGAGAAATCTTGTTTTGTGCAGCCACAGACTTGATCTCTGAAAACCAGGCACAGAGTCTCATTGTATGAGTAGCAGAGTTAAAATGGAAATTAAAATCTCAACCTTGCAGGGTGTCTGCAGTTAAAGTGGCATCCGTAATTGGAAAGAAGTGGAAGCCAAGAATTGGGATGGAGACATACGGGTTAATGATATTATCAGTGGGGCATTGAAACCCTAAATTTTGCTGAGACTTTGTCAGATAAACCTATAATAGTTGGTGCCATGGAGACCAGGCAATGCCAAGCTTGTATCACCCACGTCCATCCTGCCTCAGGGAGTCCAGATGTCCTCCCTGCCTGAGGCAAGTACCAGCCAAACTCAAGTGTGCACTGCCTATCCTCCACCCTGCCCTGATGAGTCTGCCATCCAACCCCCACCTGAAGAGATTAATCCTGTCTCACCAGATGAAAATGCAAAGGAATGCAAATGAAGTCAGTAGCTTGCAAGACCTTTTTTATCCTTCTCCTTACCCACCCCTACTACCCCTCTTCTCATCAACACCTATAACTAGACTAAAATCACAACAAGCTGCCAAAGGTGCAGTACAAAGTATGACCCATGAAAAAGATGCTATCCTTTAACAGAACTGCATGAGTTTTCCAATTTATATAGACATAAATCAATGAAGTATGTGTGGGAATGGATATTAAGGGTATGGGATAATGGTGAAAGGAATATAAGATTGGACCAAGCTGAATTTATTGATATCAGTCCATTAAGCAGAGATTCTGGATTCAATGCTGTAGCTCGAGGGATTAGAAAGGGCTCTATCAGTTTGTTCAGATGCTTGGCTAAAAGATGGACCAAAAGATGAGTTTGAATACCTGAGGTCAAGATGCTGGATTTACCCTAGTATACTATAGACAAGAGGATATAAAGGCTTAGAGAGATTGGAATGCTAGAACAGATTTACCTTTTAAGACCTGCCCACTCACCTCAGGAATATCCTAAGGACAAACATTTAATCAGGACTGTAAGGAATAAATTGGTAAGATTAATTCCATCTTCCCTGAAGAGTTCTGTGGTTGCTCTTCTCTGTTTTCCAGTTATTACTATGGGAACTACTCTCATGAAAATAGAATCCTTAAACACCACGAGGATGATTGAGTCTCAGGCTGGCAGAAGCCAAGTAGCAACACAAAGACAAAGGTGGGCATGGCTACCACAATGAAAGGCAGACTCAAAGCAGCAATCTAAAGAGTCTGAGTCACATAGAGCTATGGTGTTGGCTAATAGACCATGGGGTACCAATAAAGTAAAATAGTCTACTAAATTCTGACTTGATCTGTATAAGCAAAAGAGTTCTAGGTCGAGTGAACAAAACCCTAACATGAAATACAGAAACAGAGGATCATAACCCCTTAATCAATTTTCAGACTTGAGAGAGTTTACAGACACAGAGCCTCTTGAATGAGGGGAAGACCAGGGCCCCTTGGGGAAGGATTCTTTTATACTGCCAAAATTTCATACTGTTAATCTTCCTCCCAACTTTCCCCAAAGTGACATATGACCTTTTACCAGGGTAACTGTGATTGTGGAAAAGGAATTGATCAGACATTTTGTGGATTATTAGACACAGGCTCAGAAGTGACATTAATTACAGGAAACCTAAAACGTCATTGTGGTCCACCAGTCAGAGTAGGGTCATATGGAGGCTACGTGAGCAGTGAAGTTTTAGCTAAGATCTCTCTCACAGTGGGCCCAGTGGGTCCCTGGACCCATTCTGTGGTTATGTCCCCAGTTCCAGAATGCATGATTGGATTAGACTTACTCAGTAACTGGCAGAATCTCCACATTAGATCCCTGACTTGTGGAGTGCGGGTTATTATGGTAGGAAAGTCCAAGTGGAAGCCACTAGACCTGCCCCTACCTAGCAAAATAGTAAATCAAAAGTAATACTAGATTTCTGGAGGGATTGTAGAGATAAGTGCCACCATCAAGGATCTGAAGTATGTGGGGGTGGTGATTGTCAACACATCCCCATTCAATTCTCCTATTTGGCCTGTGGAGAAAATAGATGGATTTGGGGTGGATGACAGATTATCATAAATTTAACTCAGTGGTGATTCCAATCGCAGCTGCTGTCCTGGATAAGGAATCGTTGATTGAGCAAATCAACACACACGCCTGGTATCTGATATGCAGCTATTGACGTGGCAAATGCTTTTTTCTCAATTGCCATTAGCAAGAACCACCAGAAACAGTTTGCTTTCAGCTGGCAAGGCCAGAAATATATCTTCACTGTTCAGCATCAAGGGTATATCAACTCTCCAGTCCTATGTCATAATATTGTCTGCAGGGATCTTATCATCTCTCCCTCCAACAGGACATCACACTGGTCCATTATATTAATGATATTGTGCTGATTGGACCTAGTGAGGAAGAAGTAGCAGTTACTCTAGGCTTATTGTTAAGGCACTTGTGTGTCAGAAGTTGGGAGATAAATCCAAGCAAAATGCAGGGGCCTTCCACTTTGGTGAATTTTCTAGGTGTCCAGTGGTGTGGGGCAAGTTAAGTCCCATTTAAATTGAAGGATAAGCTATTACATCTGGCCCCTTCTATGACCAAATAAGAAGCACAATGCTTAGTTGGTCTCTTTGGATTTTGGAGACAATACATTCCCCATTTGGATATACTACCCCAGCCCATTTACTGAGTGACCAGAAAGGCTGCTAGTTTTGAGTGAGTACTGGAAAAAGAGGAGGCTCTGTGACAGGTCCAGGCTGTTGTGCAAGCTATACTCTCACTTGGGCCATATGACCCAGCATATCCAATAGTGCTAGAAGTGTCAGTGGCAAATAGAGATGCCATCTGGAGGCTTTGGCAGGTCCTTATAGGAGAATCACAACACAGACCCTTAGGATTTGGGGGCAAAGTCCTGCCATCCTCTGCAGATAACTACTCTCCTTTTGAGACACAGCTTTTGGACTGCTACTTGACCTTAGTAGAGACCAAACGCTTAATCGTGGGCCACCAATTTATCATGAGACCTGAGTTGCCTATCATGAGCTGAATATTGTCTAACCCACCAAACTATAAATTTGGGCATGCAGAGCTGCATTCCTTCATAAAGTGAAAGTAGTATATACAAGATAGGGCTTGAGTGTTTCCTGAAGGCACAAGTAATTTACATGAGGAAGTGGCCCAAATGCCCGTGGTCACCACTCCTGCCATGTTACCTTCTCTTTCACAGACCACAGCTATGCCCTCTTGGAGAGTTCCTTACAATCACTTAATTGAGGAATCAAAAACCGAGGCCTGGCTTACAATGGTTCTGTACAATATGCAGTTACCACCCAAAAGTTGACAGATGCTGCACTGCAGCCCCTTTTCTTGGACACCTGTGAAGGACGGTGGTAAGGGTAAATCCTCCTTCATTCTTCTTGAATTGTCAAAATAATGCTATAAGCACACTGAGTAGAAAGTAAAATCCTGAGACATTTGGTACCTTGTGTTGGCAAGCAGCATAACAGGAGAAGGCTCTGCTACCGAATGGGAGAAAAGAACTGGGAATTTCAGGTGCCATCCAGGGGGTGGGGAAGGGAGAAGGAAAGAACAATCAGAAATCGTTGGTGAGATTTTGCTATTAATCTTGTTGAAAATGAAATTCAAAGGAAGGTCACATGATGCTGAACAACCTCAGGGAAGAATGAAGGCCAGTCTGAGTTGACCATGGGAATATATGCTTTTTGACAATCTTGAAATCTCAGAGGATGTCTCTGGACTTTCACATATCCTAAAATGCCTTCTACTCCATTTAATTTAGGTCTTCCAAGGCAAGGAAGAACATAACTAATACTTCAGATACATCAATAATTTATATCTTCCAAGCTTACTAGTTTGAGATTAGAAATAATTCAAAATATTTTTATAACTAAGTTCTTATGGCTTAATTTCTCTATTTGCATAAAGTTATTTCCAACCACCAGTGAATAATGAGTAACCTCCAGTGTACTACCTTAGTATGTTCCAGAACAAGTCCTCTTTAGCTTGTCTTGTTGATTGAGTATTTGCTCTTCTGTCAGTAATCCTACTTCTTGTCAAATGGGTGCTTCTGGACATAGCTGTTCTCTAGTAAAGACCACAGTCCAACCACAGGTAGGGCACACATTTCTTAGAATTCCTCACTGTACAACTGAAAATAATTGTGTTTGTTAACAAGATGTATTGAAAGCTCAAACTAAGAGAAATAAAATACCCAGAGTATTAAAAACTGTTACCCGTATTTAGAGGCCTCAAGACCTAATGAGACTTAAGGATACTTCCATAATTAAGGCAGGTCACCAATTTGGGTAGATATCTCAACCTTCACCAATTAGATTCTCCTGATACCACAGTATCTCAGTATCAAGTGAAATGTCCCAGAAAGAAATCACAATTACTTTTCCCAGGGTGAATTGCTGATGTAAATATTTTTTTCCCTTGGGGACAACTCCTAAGCATGTGTGTGTATGTATGTTTAATTTTTATTCTAGTAACATATACAATCTAAAATTTTGCCTTTTCACCACATTCAAGTATATAGTTCAGTGCTATTCCAAGAGTATAGTTTGTCCATGAACCTTAAGAGACAATCAAGATAATACAAGAGTAATATTCCCAAATACTCATCTAGTTTTAAATAATCCAATATAAAGGACATCATTAATATAGTCACTCCAGGCAAGACTGGACTGACAGGTAATGTCAATACAGCACTTCATAGTTTTTACAATATGACAGGCAGAAAAATACCAGGCCCGTGTCTCCCTCCTATTGCAGGACAGCATCAGTTTGAGATCTCCTATAAGGAAACACTTTGACAAGAACATTAGCAAATCATACATATGTCCATAGCAGGCATGCACACATGCACCCATGCACACACAAAATAGGTGAGACATGGGGGCATTATTGGAACATTGGAATTGTCCTGCATGATATTGCAATGATGGATACAGGCCATTATACATTTTGTCAAAACCTATATAATTGTGCAGGGCAAAGTATACACTATAACATAAACTAACCTTAAACATAAACATAAACATAACCTTGGTCAGTAAAATGCTTCAATACGTGTTCATCAATTGTAACAAATGTACTGTACATGAAAGTTGATTTTAATGTGTGAAAGTATGGGCAAGGGAGGGAGTGGGATATATAGGAATCCCCTATATTTTTTATGTAACATTTATGTAATCTAAAGCATCTTTAAAAAGTATTTTTAAAAAGAATAAAAAAGAGAACATATACATTGGACTTAAAAAACAAACGTTTTGCATCAAAGCATGGATGAAACTTTTTTAAAAATGAGAACCAACACAAATTCTCAGGCAAAAGCCATGGAAAGGAAATGGCAATTGGGAGATAAAACTGTAAATGTGAAAGATCACATTCTGCTTATAAATGCAATATGTTTTATTAAAGAGAAGATACAAAATTTATGCATTTGTTTCTTCACACAATTACGGGATTCTTGCAGAAGAGTAAGAAAGAATTTCCCTTATATATTCATGTTGAAGAAGGTTCATTTTCAAGCTGGGTACTCTAAACATACAAAAAAGTGGTACAACTCTACACATTTTTTTTTTTTTTTTTTGAGGTACCGGGGGCCGAACCCAGGACCTAATATGTGGGAAGCTGGCACTCAACTGCTGAGTCACATCAGCTTCCCTGAGTTGACTTTTTAATTTGTTTTGCTTGTTGTTTGTTTTTATTTTTTCAGGAGGTATCAGAACCGAACTCAGGACCTCCCATGTGGGAGGTGGGTGCTCAACTGCTTGAGCTACATCCGCTTTCCTATATACCTTTTTTTAATTCAATATTTTATATAACAATGTACAGCTTTTCAATACTGTCAAATATTTTGTTTTCAAAAATATTTAAATCAATAATTAATACCATTAAGAAAGAGTTTTAAGTCTTTTTTAAAGAAATTTCAAATTCTTATAAAATATTTAAAATTGAAATCATCATAGATTGTATTATAAGGTAAATATAAAACACTTATTTTGACTCACAAATCCAACTTTATCTCACACACCTAAGTAAATTTTAGTGTAAATATGTTAGGTGATCAGCTTAAAAAACTGGTTTGTCTGTGTTTGCATAGCTCAGATACTTGTACTGCTTAAGATACTGGACCAATCAATTTCTCACATGTCAGAATTAGTTTACAAATGAATACACTTTGTGATTCAATTTCAATTTAATTCTTGACCATGTAAAAAATTATCATTTAATATTCCCTTACATTTCATTACGTAGTCATTATTTTCTATAAACGTGACATTCACTCTGCTCTTATACAACTGAAATACAATATTTAAGGATACATTCTTTGCAAATGAATGACAGTTACATGATATAAACACCTATGTATGGCTTCTGGCTAAGTGAAGCAATATAAAAAATAAATTCATCTAATCCTTTGATAAAGTCTCAATTTTTTAAACTGAAAAGATAATGGACTAAAACACACACGCACAGATACACACTCATGCTCACACACATACATACAGCTGTTACAAAACTCAATTCTAATAGTACAATGATTAGAATTATCATTTTCTTAAACCCTGTAAACAGGTGGCTGTTGTATAGGCAATTTCCAGTTCTGTTAAAAATTTCCACATTCTTTGAGCAAGGAAGAAGATAAAAAATACAATCTTAGGAATAGCTGTTTGTCTTATGAGGACTAGCAGAGACAACTAAAGTGGAACAATTAAGGGATTTTCCTGTGAGTAGAAGGGAGAGAGGAAAGGTGATTGTCAATGGCCTCTTTTTGGCAGAATAAGACAGCTGTGAACAGTTATCTTTCCCATCTGTCCTCTTGCAGCACAAGCCAGTGATCATAATATAAGCAACTCGGATAGTCAGTAAAGTCAATTTTCTGAAAGCCTAAAATCTGGTTTCATATTCTGCTATATGTGTGACTTTGGGCAATTTCCTTAATTTCTAATTTTCTATGTCCATTTTGAAAAAGGTGATAATTTGTGATTAATTAAAGTAATTTCTAGAACTGCTAAGATAACTATATAATTGGATAGTTTTATTTATAAATAAGGGAGCACAATAACTGGTAATTATCATTACTGTAGTTATTCATAATATTAATAGTACTACTAATAATCATAAGGGTACCAGACCTTTTTCTAGCATTTCCTGGAATAAGGTGCTCTATCTGATATGTTTATATCATCATACTTTTTGTACTTTTGACTAGAAGATATCCTCCTTCCCCATATTATAACAACCAAATTTCTGAACGACCATTTTACAAACTCAGTTTACCTACCACCTCTTCTAGAGGCTTCCCCAATCTCTAGAAGATAAATATATAGTATCAATTCTTTTAGTAGTATTGCTATAAGAAGTGATAATTGATAGAAACTACCACTTACTATTGTTTATAATCTGTGCCAAGCACTGTTTTATTCACTTAAATACATTTCTCATTTAATCCTCATGACTCTGAATGATAGGGATTTGTATCATCCCTAATTTGCCAATGTAGAAATAGGTACAAAGTGTTTAAGTGGTAAAGTGTACAGAATATTTTCATTCTTCTGAATGTCCACAGAATCCATGTATGCTTACTCCCTTATATTACTGTTGCTGTGGACATATGTTTGCTGCCCAATTAGACTGTAAGCAACTAGAAGCGAGTTTCCAGTTCTGATTTATTTGAATGATTTTAAATAGTTGGCCAATAAATGCAGATGGATGCATTACCATGCAAACCAAAATGTCTTCGATAATCTAGCAACGAAAGAGAATTAGGATTGAGGGAACTGTCATCAATGGGTAAACAAAATGATGAAAAAATAAATGACAGAAAAGATCACCTGGCCAGTGTCTTTGCCCTTATAAGACTGTCAAATTGTACATGTTGTGACCCAATAATTTACTTTCTCTAGCAGTCATTAGAATAACAGTGAGAACTATTGCCCCAGTAAAAGCAGAGCAAAATGTACAAATTATTTAAAGGACCTTTAAACGCTTTCCTTCTCAGATATGACATTAAAGTACAAAGACCTCAGATATAATCAGGTAAAAATGACACATTATTCAGTTAATAAGTAATGCAAATATAATGAAAAAATGAACATTAAAATATCTAAGAGAAAGGGAAGAGAGGTTAATTCACTCAATAAACTTTCAGAATTATTAAAACAATTAGTAAAAAAAAGGTAGAACAATTAATTTTCCATTTAAGATGAAAGCTAAAAGTGCTTTACACATTTACATGTTTGAAATGTAATGACTTCTTTATCAATGTGATTGACACTTAGAAAATTGAATTACACAATATGATATGCATTATCACTGCACATCCAGCAGAATGATTAAAATAAAACAGGCAATGCTTATCAAAGACAAACATTGACAATGATGTGGAAAAATTGAGGCTTTGATAAACTGCTGACAGATGTACCAATTCAAACAAACACTTTGGAAAACTGCTTACCATAATCTACTGAAGCTGAATAAAACATATTCCATGACACAGGTCTATACATAAGAGAAATATACATGTATGTTCATGTAAATAGATATGCAATAATGTTTGCATCAACAATATTCACATTAGACAAAAATGGGAAATAATTCAAAAGTATATCCACAGTAAAATGGTTAAATATTTTGGCCTATCCATAAACTGGAATCTGATCACTGTCTTGTCAAATATGGTAGTGAAAATAATTCAAATTAAATAAAATTAAAACCTAAGTCATCTAGTATCACTAGCCACAGTTTAAGTGGACAATGGCCACTAAGCAGTGCTTTATCCCACATTCAACCAGATATTAATGTATTTCAGTGAATAGCAGAATTTTTAAAATGTTTCAGTTCCATAAGAATGAGTCATTCAGTGTAGAAAATGTTCATACTAACATCATCCATTGACTGTTGCTTGCTAAGCTAGGGAACAGAAATATGTCAAATTTATTTTAAAATAATTATTTGCTATAAATATTCTTAGTTGTTTTACTTAGGCTCTGGAAAACTTTTCAATCTGAAATTGAATAATAACTGTAAATTATCTTCAATAATTATTAATCTACCACAATTATCACTACACAGAACATATCAATGTGGGCTTACCTTTCTTCCCAAGCTATTAGTTTCCCACATGCATTTTTTTTTTCTTTTTTCTTTTTTTTTTTTTTTTATTATGGGTAAAAATCAAAATTCTCACAATACATACAAACATTTGCAAAATGATATATAAATATATATGCATATATGTGTATTTGCTTACAAAAATGTTATTTATATATATATATATACACATATATTTTAAGAGGTGCTTAGATTACCTAAAATATTACATGGAACCCACTGGGATTCCCATGTTGCCCTCCTCCCACACCTCCCACCATATCCATGGGATATAAGCCCTCTCTCACTTGGAGTTGGAGTGGACATCACCATCCCAGTCGCCTCTGGATTGGGGGAAGAACTATGGACTAGAGTGGACTTGATGGTATTCTCTTGCTCACATATGGTGATTCTTGCAATGCAAGAAATTATAACAATGAGGTGGAGCCAGTGGCCACTTGACAGTTTTTGGGTAGGGAGGGGATGAGCAGTTGAAATACAGGGGCTTCTTTGGGAGTTGGAGGTTGTCCTGAGTACTGTTGTGGCAATGGATGTAGGCCATTTTAAATCAGCACACACCACTCAGAACTGAGTGGGAGAGAGTGTGGTCTACAGTGTGAACTGTGGTCTATGGTTGGTGGCAAGGCTCCAGGATGTGTAAGTTCATTGAGGTTGGTGGGCCCACATGCATTTTTACTACCTTGTAATTTTGAGCTGATATTCATGCTTGAGAAGATGATTTTATGTGTTTCAAATCTATGTCAATTGTTTAAATGGGAGTGTAACTAGAAAAGAACAAAATAACTCATTAATTCATACCTCAGGGCTCTTTGTTTTGAAATGTTTAATTTTTGAATGGTCATATCTATTTGATGATAAAAGATGTTTTGGCAGATATGTTTTTGCCAATGTCTGTAGTCATCACCATTCTTAATTTAATCACTTCTTTACATATTAATGTAAAGGTGTTCAGTTTTTCATAAGAATGTCAACTCCATCCCAATTTTAGTGTTTTTTAATTTTTTCTTTTTAACAATTTTGTTGCAGTATAATTAATAAACAAATTTAGCACATTTAATATATGCATTATGATAATTTTTTACATATGTATACACCATGATACTATCATCACAATAAAATAAATGGATAGCTCTTATCACACACAAAAGTTTCCTTATGTCTTATTTCATTCCCCTCTTCTGTTCCTCCCAACCTCCCATGTTCCCATCACCAGGCTCTAACTTATCTGCTCTCTGGCATATGGATTAGTTTAAATTTTATAGAATTTTATATAAATGGAATCATGTAATATGTACTCTTTTTTAACTAGCTTCTTCCTTCAGCAAAATTATTTTGAATCCATCCATTTTATTGCTGTTTAGTATTCCATTTTATGGATATACAACAATTTGTGAATCCATATTCCTGTTGCTGGACATTCTATTGGGTAAATTCTTAGCAGTGAAATGTTTGCATCATATGAGAGGTGTACATTTATTTGTTTAATAAATTGTTCATCTATTTTATAATGGGGCTTAATCATATTATACCTCACTAGCAGTGTTTAAATGTTTCAACAGCTCTACATTTTCACCAACACTTGTTATGGTTTTTCTTTTTACATTTAGCCATTACAATATTTGTATAATGCTATCTCATGATTTAATTTACATTTTCTAAATGACTAGTAATGTTGAATATCTTTTTACATACTTTTTTCAATCTGTTTATCTTTCTCTGTGAGATGCCTATTCAAATATTTTACCCACTACTTATTGGGTTATTTTTCTTAATTTTGAGTCTTGAGATTTCTTTATAGTTTCAGGATATAAATGCTTTATCAGATACACAGTTTGCAAATATTTTGTCCCCACATTTTGTGAATTTATTTATTCAACACTGTTATTGAAAAATATACATTTAATTTTGATGAAACCCAATGCATAAATTTGTTCTATTATGGATCATGCTTCTGATACTATATCCAAGAAATATTTGCCTAACCCAAGGTCATGGAGATTTTGTCCTGTTTTTCTTCTAGAAGTTTTATAGTTTTAGGTTTTACATTTATGCTTATTATCCATATTTAGAGCTATGGTCATTATTTTTTGTATATAGTATGTGGTTTGAAGCTTTTTATAAATTTTTACATGTGGATAGAAAATTGTTTTTTGAAAAGACTATCATTTTTCTACATGATGACTTTTACTTGTGTGAAAAAATAAGTGCGTTATTTTATAAAGTATTTCTAGGTGAAAAGTCAAAGTGCCTGCAATTTACTTTCAAAATGCCTAGAGATAGATGATGAAATAGATAAACAGAAAGAAATAGCAAATGTATAAAACTGTTGAGAACTGATCAATCTAGGGGAGGGGTATAAGGATGTTTATTCTACTATTCTGTTACTTTTTCTGGAGGTCCAAAATTTTCAAACTCAAAAGCTGGATGAAAAGTAAAACTAAAACAAAAATAGAGACTACTGATTCCATATATAGCAATCACTGTCTCTACAAAATGAAGGAATGGAACCAAAGTTGATAAGAAATATAAGTATAAAGTTGTTCATATTATTTAAAAATATTTGTAATGACATGGGAACAGTTGTCAGTGTTGAATAAATAAATTAATATATAATGTCACAAATATTTACATAGATCTAAGGGTTGACACATTTGATTTTAAAATGACTAAAATATATTCATACTATTTTTCTGAGAAATGATTGCAGCTTATTACGAATCAGTTGTTTTAATAATAAAGGTCAAATTTTAAGATTTTTGCAATTATTTGTAGATTATTTAAGATTTGCAATTATTCTAAACTGTGTTTTTATGAAGAAAAATCCTGAGATGTTATGAAACATGAATGCTAAGTCAATTTTTTATTTCCTTTATTAAAATTATTTTCTTATATATTTGGTCAAAATTCCATTATGCACTATGATGACATAATATAGCCTTGCTCTTAAAAGTTATGGACATATTTGGAATTAAAGATGTAGAGGAACAGTTGTAGCTCATGCTGGTAGACCATCTGTACAAGCAGAAAAATGATTGAAAATAGTCCATAGAAACCTTTGCATTTTTCGCAGTATTTTGAAGGTCAATATAATATGATTCTCTAAATATATCCAGAGGTGTTTTGATATGTCTTGGAGAAATGGTTTCCCTGTTCTTCTGAATAGTGGCATTCATTATTGGCTTCTCTGAATCTATATTCCCCAATTCTAATTTCAGTTTTGTTGCAATTTCAAGTATCTGATTAACTTTTGATGGCAGGTTGAATTTCAAAATATCTATAGTCACATTAGTGTTACTATTAGCTTACCCATCATATATGCTGTGCTTATGAAGGGTTGACAATTATTTTTCAAAAATGTAAGTTATAAAGGCTTTAAATTTGTTTTAACCTAAGTCTCCTTGTCATATTACTTCTTAGAACAGTTAGAACACCTTGTTAAAGGAAAAATGCACACAGAAAAAATTTAAGTACACATAGATGACCTCTTATAATCTCAGTTGCTCAAAATGGCATTTTAGTGTCACAAAGCCTGAGAGATGACCACATTCTATCATTTTACCTAGCACAGAATACAAACCCAGTCATTAAAAACCTCCATTGATGGTCTCTCCTTTTTCTGTCCATCTTCCTGTCATGTTAGAAGAGCTTTTATAGAAATAATTTTTAAAAATATATTTAATATATTGCAAATACAGATCTCATAAAACTGATTTATATTGTAGCAAGCATTGTTATAAGTGAAGTCCATCCTTTATAAAAAGACACTATATTTGTATTTAACTTAACCTTAAGATTGAAAAGCCCCATGATATCTGTTATATTCCTCTGTTCTTCACCCTCTTTGTGAGGGAAGTATTTCTGTCCTAGGTTATGAGGATGGCTGAACACTTGATACTCAATATTGAACAGATGAGATTGGTAGCAGTTCATTAGTCACATATACTCACAGCCTGGGGGAGGAGGACTCTGCCCCCCATACAAGGCCACATGGGAGTGGAGGTTTCACTAAAGAACAGAATGAACCAGCAGAGGCAACAAGCAGAGGCTGTGGGAGGCAAGCTTTGTTGTAACCAGAGTATAGGGCGACTTCTGGTTCCTATGGGAGGATGAGTTTGGCTTGTTTCCATAATTCTGTGGGTGGAAGGGGAACTAAAGCCTTCTACTCAGGATAAGCAAACACTGTGTTTGGTCCCCATGACAGGGGGCTTTGTGGGATAAAAAGAAGTTGTGGTCAGGACATTTGAGGTCCTCCTGATTTTTACCAGATGCCAAGATAGCATTGATATTAAATCTTAATTACAGGCCTTATACCACATTGTCTTATATAGGTGACCAGTTAAAAATGTAGGGCATTTCTGGTATAGATATAATTTAAACCAGGAATGAATAGAGGCACTCATCACTAGCTAGAAGTTTATAATCTGGCTTTTTACTAGATGATAGAAACTTCTTTTTTAGCAACACACATTCATAGTTATCTATAATTAGTTATCTATAGCATGTGTTTTTTTCTTATAGCATTGTTATGTTTAGGTCAATAAAATCAATATTATATTGATTTTAGAAATAATTGATTAGGCCTTATCCAGTATTTTGCATATGCTTATATGAACACTAGATTGGAGAGTCAAATGTTCAAAACTGTGTAGTCCTTGACATGGCCTGTTGAATTTTTGTACAAGTTTTTGGCCAATATAGCATTCAATCTCTGTTTGCTAGCTTAATTGCAGATTAATTATGAATACACAATAAATGGTCAACTCCTCAGGGGTAATATCAGAAATCAAATGTGATCATGAAAGAAATGAGTCAGTAGAACAATTTGGAGAAATAATGATTTTTATGTATTCAGATGATGCCTTCTACCTCAATCTTAAATTAGTACTGAAAATATAGTTCTGTCCAGTGGCAAATTAGTGTTTTCAGGAATGGAATGTATATGGAATTGACAAGAATAATTACAGTCTACTTGAGATAGGAGAGAAAAAAGAAATGTAACTAAAAATGGTAAGTACAGGCACAGTAATTATAGCTAGTATACATTTTGTAACTATGTCTGTAATATTCTAGACAAGTTTAAGGCATCCTTATTTTTAAAAACTACACTTTAACTTTTAATGATTAAATGTAAGAATAATAGAACAAATTGACAGTTAATAATTTCAACAATATGTATGTTTAGAGAATAAACAAATTTTAAGAACTATTTCTTGAATATGTTTTGAAAACCGGTTGGTACAAGAGAGATATAATTAAGATCTCAGCATCACTCTCATATAATATTAAAGGATATAAAAAAAAATTCTAAACCATGGAGTGGAAATATTCTTGCTTTCTCTTCAATTTGAATGACCTCACATCCCCAATGACTTCCTTTTTAAATCTATTACAGATTCATTATAGAATTGAATAGAGAAACAGCTAAGATTATCTCTGGTGATATAGGAATTATTTTTCCCATGCCATAGTATAGAAACACTTTAGAAAATTTGCCCTTTCTCTTTCCATTTATGTTCTATGTAATCTCAGAGGTAGTGGTTTTTTTTTTGTTTGTTTTTGTGTGTGCATGTATATTTTATTATCTGAAATTCTTGCTTAAATTTCAGATCTTCAACCTCTAAACCCACAAGAGATTTACTTTAGGAATTAGGAATCTTGAATTTTAACAGGCATCCCTGGTAATCTAGAAAATGTGACCAAAATATAGGTTTCATATAGTTACACCATTTATTCCCTAGAAATATCCTAGAAAGCCTGAAGGAGTTATACTGTAAGCACTGAGAGGGGCAGATCAGACAGAAGTGGGGAAATTCTCTTGACCAATGGTGAGAGAAATAAACCCATTATAGTTCTGGACAGAGAGGATGATTTTAGAATTGTATTTGTAAACTTACAAATGCTTTCTACTTCTGAGAGCTGGCTGTGGGAAGAAACTGTCCTTTAGGTTTTTCTTTAAACTGTACAAACCAAGGCCAGTAGTTTGGATTTGATATAGAAACTCAAAGTTGATACTCTCTCCAGTAATAAATGATTGCATAGGAAATCCCCTAAAAAAGCATGCAAAAGTAATCACAAGAGGAAGTGAGTTTGT
The DNA here is from genome assembly GCA_026826555.1 of Tolypeutes matacus. Classification (NCBI taxonomy): domain Eukaryota; kingdom Metazoa; phylum Chordata; class Mammalia; order Cingulata; family Chlamyphoridae; genus Tolypeutes; species Tolypeutes matacus. The sequence goes on from JAKSZT010037812.1 coordinate 8,080,991, forward strand.
ATTAGAAATATAATTTTTAAACAGAAAAAACATACTCTTTTGTGCTGCATTGAATTTTACTAATATGCCCACTTTTCTGATTATCAGTTTGTCACCACTAAAATTTGGAAGGGGGGTTAAAAACACAAATTTCCAATAATTTCAACAACCTAAGGTAAGCATTATATTTTATAGAAATTCTTTAAAATTTATAAATGCAGATGTTTATATATATATTTACATGTATAGCTGTACATGTCAAGAAACTAATTTATATATGTACATATGTGTGTATTATGTGTGTATCTGTATGTACCTAAGAGAGAGAACTTTATCATAGTAGATAGTGCAAGAATGTCTTAAGAGGGAACCATCACTATTCTTTGATAAATTCATTTCAAAGCAATGGTAGAAAATTGGCTTTAGGATTCTTAGAGATGGACATTTATCAGAAGAAATAGCTATACTCTGTGATAGATGGAGGAAAGCAACGGGGCTCTAGTCTGCTGGGAGGAATGGGATTGGGAGGTTAGTCACCTTCCCTTTGGCTGAGGAGACACTTTCAGATAGTCTTGACTAGTGGAGATTATACAAAAGAAATTTTCTGTGCCCTGTGATTGGGTCCTTTCTGTTGCTAAAACAAATCTTGAATAATACTGTTTTATAAACTCATACTCTCTTTTGTGTAATTAGTAAATTTAATGCCAAAAAATTTGTGCTAAGACACAATTACATGTTTTCATCTAAGGCACATTTTGCCTTGGAGAAAGTGCCTGTCCTGTTCCTGGCTTTCAAAATAAACCAAAACAATTCATCTTATATTATAAAGTTTTCATTGAAAATTCTTCAAAACTGGTTCATATAAGAATGATGCTGTTTTTGAAAAGGTCTTTCACCCCTTGGCCAACTTATTAAGGACTGTGTTCACATCTTAGATTGCTATCAGGTAGAGAGATCCGTCACTGGATATAATTAATTTTGTCATTATTATTATTGTGCTGTTGTTATTTTGCTTTAACAGAGTGAAACCTGAGGAAAATGAAAAGCACATAAGGGGATACATGTGAGGGAAAGGTGTAAAATAGCATTGTAATTTGTTTTGATATTGAATATATTACAAGCAAGGAGAAAATGTCAAGAAAGTAGAGAATGTAGCTATTAGTCAGGATAACTACATTGAATTCTTGAGACGTACAGAAGCCCACCTAACTTATCTGTGGTAGGGGACAGTCCTGGTGCAGCCTGCCGCCTTTCCCTGCCAAAAATACATCCTGTGCTCCGGACCAGCTGTGTTGGCCTGGAGGGATAAAACACAAACCCTTTGCAGATAAGGGACCTGCCAGTACATCCCTTCCCCTCTTGTCCTGAGCATATGTGAATATTCACTGGAGACAGTCTGACTCTGGTGGGCATGTTTTATTACCTCCAGTTCACATTCCAGTGGTTTGTCTGCTGGGGCTGGGGGTAGAGAGTGCAGTTCCTCTACTTTGGCACACAAACACAGGAGAGTGGTGCTGTACTTAGACTATCTCTCTGCCTAGTTTTAGGGATTGAGTACCACTGGCTATGGGAAACTATTGCCCACTAGTAAAGCTGACCTTGCTCTGTCTCTTCTCTTTGTGAGTAAATGTCTTTCCATCAGAGCCTGTGTGAATGGCGCTTCTGTTGGCCATACTGACACTTGTATTGGAGTGGAAAGTCATCTTTTTAGGTGTCTCTCCTTCTGACCAACAATATCCACAAATGTCAGAACTGCATAGCTACTAGATGGCTACAAACAAATGATAACTCCTTAATTAAAGTTGACTTAATGTACAAGTGTCCTGAAATGAAACTTGTGTTCTCAGAAAGTGCAAATTTTCACTGTTCTATGTCAATGCTATGAACATATTATCATGAAGCAATGGAAAATTGTGTTCTTAGAGTAATCAGATTTAGATACGTAGTAACAAACCAATAATTTCTCAGATTGTCTGATTTTACCTCTATTTTCAACCTTTAGAGTTTGCTATTTCATTTGAGGAGAAAATTGATTCAGGTTTTCAAATTATAGGAGCAACTTGAGAAATGCATTTCTCTTATTACGTTTATGAAATTGATTCCTTTAACATGTACTTTCCAGTAGCTTGCTTGTTTTTCAAAATCCCTGTTTGGGTTAAAAAGAAAACATTCTTAAAGTTCATGTCATTCCTTTGAATTTATGACTCTTACTGCATCTGTCTATAGAATGTCTATAGAAAGATGGTGTGTATGAATTTTGGAAAGCCTAGGTTTAAACTGTAGTATTACTATTTATCAACTGTATTAATGCTGGACAATCAAATATTATGAACAAGAATTATGTCATATGTAAAAGGGAGGTTTAAGTTTCTGTCCTGTTCTCCTTGTCATTTTACTGTTAATATCAACTGAGATAAAAGCATGTTATGAAATTTTAAGTGCTACCTTCATGCTAGCTAAGAAACCTAAAGGAGAGAACAATTTGAACTGTAATTTCAAGGTAAAGGGTTCAGGTAATTTTACATCAGAAGCATCATCTAGTTATCAAATAGATACTGTAGTAGAGACTTTTTACTAGCAAGGAGTTTAGAGATTCCCTATGGTCAAATGCAGGCTACCCATTTATATCTTGTTAATATTATTGCTAAATATTCTCAGTGAATAAATGCATATGGATTTTGAATTCTTCCATTAGCTGAGGTATGGAATTTATCTACATAAAAAGCACAACTATTTCTTAAGCTATTTTTATTGGCTCAAAATGGATCAATGTGGATTTGTGTGTGCAAAATGGCAATTATGTATTTTAAAAATAATCTGAAGGGTTATGGTTAAGTGAAAACATGTATATAAAATTGGATTTGTACTTTTGTAATAAAATTAAATCAAATGCTTTTTGCCTTGAATTCTTCAAATGATTCTTCCCATTACAATTTTATTTCATATTAATATTATTTGCATAAATGTAATGTTTTCCTTGTCCCTGGTTATTTTACTCTCACTATTGTAGCATTTTGAAGACTTTTGTAATATACTTTTCAGTTGAATCTACCATCCTGGACAGATTAAATTAATGTACTACTCTCTTTTCCATGTAGATTTTTAAATATAAATAATAGATAAGATTGTGACCAATGTGTATCCTTCCAGAACATCTCAATAGGAATCTTCTTATAAATTGATAATTTGTTGTTATAGTGTAGTATAGATGGGGCTGCTAGTCTATTAATTGTTGTCACAGTGTTTACACCAAATGTTATTAAATTACTTAGGGAATAAATTTTTGAGTTGCAATATTTCTCTGCAGTGTATTATATTCATAGGTAAATTTTCACTAATAAATTGAAAATGTATTTATATAGTACCAGAAGTATTTTTAGATTGTGAATGTAAAATTGAATATTGATAGGTACCTCTTTGCCATGTCAAGTGTTGCTATAATTTCAAATAAATATCCAATAATAAATGAGATAAAAATAATGAGATAGTCTTTATTATGTGGCAAACCATTGCTTGATGATTGAGCATTACTCTCCTTGGGAAAAAAAAAATCACATTAGTCATTGGAACATGCAAGAATATCAATCTTTATTAAGAAAATAATAATACTAAAGAAACATTTAGTGAAGTCGTTCTCAAAGTGTCAGCCCTTAACCATTAGTTAAAAAATAAGTGAATTATCTTTGTTTTACCAGAGTTCACAGTAGCAAATACATTTTACCTCTATCTAGACCTATTCATTAATATAAAATTAAAAATATTTTACTACACTAAATTTAGCATTCTCACATGCAGTATACTGCTTTTCTTTTCTTTTTTTTCTGTTTTAATGTAGTTCATGATTTTAAAAAGCTATAAGACTCACTGAATTGAATTTTCAACTCACTAAATAGCTCAAAATATGCAATTCAAAAATACATGAAATTGGTGGCTTGTGAAATCAATGAAGGAGGTAAATTATTATTTTTTTTTTTTTTAGTGAAAGGATAGACTAGTATAACATAGAGATGATAAAAAAAAAAGTACGAGTGCATTGTTCATAGTTAGGCCAAATACTATTTTGTGAATTTTTGTTTCACATTTGTGTTTGCATGAGTGCTCGTGTATATTTGTATCTGGGGTTACTGTTTTGGTTTTGGTCAGAAATGTCAAAGTTGCCTAATTTTCAACAAACATATAATGGTTTTAATCACTTTTAAAGGTTTATTGACCTGTGAAATATTTCAAAAAGATGAATGATGTAATGGAAAGAAAAAAAGTCTTTAGGAAAATACCCCCATCAATTTCTAGATAGGAATTTTCAATAGTCTTCAGTCTGATTTCATTATTAACAGTGGCCAAGTCACTTCATGTTTCTGTGCCTAAGGATTCAAAAATCATAAAATGTGGAAAGATAGAGTTAGAGCCTCTCCAGATAGAATATCTGAGTATTTATGTTATAATCCGCTTACAGATGTAGAATATCCTCAATCACATACTCAATTAAAAGACATATTGCAAAAAATTTCCTGGAAGTTTGACTTTGAAATATGTTTGTACTGCAATTGAATAAAAATTTAAATGAGTTAGTTTAAATTGGTGTGTTGTTCTTAAAACAATAATTACATTGAGTGGATTTTTTTTAAAAAAGGGAAATCTTAAAAAGTAATTAAAAAACAGCAATGTTAGGACATAGAAACAATTATCTACATTACTTTGGAGAAAAGAAGCTAACTTACTCTTTGATTAGACAGGGTAGCCATAAAATAGTTAGAAAACAGGCATAAAATAGTGAATGTTTGTTCCAAGCAAGGGAGTTCTTGAAATTCATTTTATCTCTATCAAACTATTTATTATCCTTAAGTTGAATAAGGCAGCCTATAACACGTCTAAGCACTTTCCCCCTATTCTATAATGTTATGATTCTAAGTATTTAAGCATGTTAGTTGAATTTTGGGTATAGAATATATAGTGACATTATTACATTATAGTTTGTTTTTAACAAACACATATGCCACAAATTAAGAATTGATAGAGTAGGTAAACTTTCTAATATATAGTATAAAATATATGAAAAAAAATGTATCTTTTATATTTTATGCCTAATAATACTAATTCTCTTTGTAAAAATTTTAAATAGTGGACAAATGGCTTATGGAAATTTTCAGAATAAAGCAGAAATGGAAGCTCAACAGCTATTTTTAAGGCTATGCTTCTTTAATACATGGACATCAAACATGTGGACCTGAAATGATGTTTGCCTTTCTTACTTTCTATTATGCATAGGTGAAAACATAAATATCACAACATCTCCACTTTCCTTCCTAACTCCCACCCTAGCTCTATCAAGAAGAAAATCTGGAAGTACATGTCTACCAACTTTAACAGTAGAAGAATTTGTTAATTCCTACGCAGGGCAGCAGCACGACTTGATTGTATTACTTGTTATTATGTTAAGCCTCAGATGTCTGAATAAAGCTTTCAGGAAACCACTGAAACAATGTAAAGTTGGCATGCAAAAATAAATCTATTTGTTATTTTTTCTGGCCTCTATTCTGTTATCAGGTCAAAAGCCACAATAATTATTCAATTTTCCCCTCCATATATTTTGTCATCTGTAAATGATTTATCCCCAAATTACCCCAGCACCCAACAGCTTCATTACCATGCTGCCTATAGATTAACTTTTAGATCCAACTTCTCCAACTAAAAAAATAATAATAATTTAAAAAAGAGCTTTGGAGGAGAGAGATCACAGAAAGTGATGGAATAAGGAGCTCCAAGAATTGTTCCCTAAGTTGGAGTAAACTTAAGATGGCAAAAATGGTTAGACTCAACTTTTATGTAATTCTGAGATCTCATTAAAACTCCCAGCAAGCATAAAAAAAAACTTAATGAAGGAAGAGCTGCTAAATTTTGGTAAGAAATTTTTGCAGCCTTTTTGCTTACCTGCGCTACCATACCTCATTTTCCAGCCTGGCAGCAGCTGTGGAGATGGTGGCCCATATTTTGGTGTGGTCGCTGATGCCATGAGAAGAGCCATACAGATTGTGCTCTCAGAAATGATGGTTGTGCATATTGACTGGCTGGTGGTTCCCTGAGGGACCGGCACTGAGGCTTTTCTTTGTTTTATTCCCCTCAGGAATCTGTCAAGGCTTGGGTAGCTTCCAGTGGGCATCTTTCAAAAGCATTTAAAGACCTATACTACCTGCAGTCACATGGGCAAGGGACAATGAGTGGGGCATGTAGCAAACAGATAAAGATGTCTGGGATGGAAGAGGTTGAGAAAAAAGATATATGGGGAAAAGAAGGTTTTTAAAGACCTTCATCATATCAGGAAATCTGGAAAGTAATGCATAATTCCAGGACTGGATGCATGCTTAGCCTCAGCTTAAACCTCTGGCTTAACTGTGGGATCCAGCAAACAAGAGGAGGAGGCTAAGGCAGAGCTGTAGGAAGTCTGGCTAAGTATTGAAGGAGTGTTCTAGTTCAGAACCAGTATGCAAAGACTGGGAGTGAATTTCTTTTTTGGTTCTTTTATGTCCCTGGTGGACCACTGAGATAACAGAGACTTCAATCATCACATGCAACGAGGTATACAGTGTTTGGGGAAAAAAATGATCTTTGGAAAAGTCACTATACAAACGGAAGACTGTGCCCCACAACAGACAACAAAATCAAACATCGGGGATGGGGAGAAACTGTTCTCCAGAGTTACCACATTATAATATTAAAAATGCACAGTTTTCAACAAAAAATTACAGGCATACAAAGAAGTAGGGAAGTTTGGTCCATTCCCAGGAAAAAATGAAAATTATAGAAATTTTCTCTGAGTTAGCTCAGATATTGGACTTAGTAAACAAAGGATTTAAATTAATGGTCTTAAATATGCTCAAAGAGCTAAAACCATATAACTATTAAACAAAAATAAGGGTTAAATATTCATGACCTTGGATTTGGCAATGGTTTCTTACAGGGAATGAAAATCACTAGCAATAAAAAGAAAAAAAAATATGTCTTTGAGTGAACTACTTAAGCATTTTCCCTAAATTTTATTATCTGAAATGAAAATAATAGTACTTATTACACAGAGTTTTTATAAGGATTAATTGAGTTAATATATGTAAAGTACCTGGAAAAGTATTAGATATGTGTCAAAAGTTAATACATAGAGTAGGCACATTGTTAGCAGGAATAGTGATCTACAGCAAAGACAAATATTCAAAAAGTCATGAAAAACAAGAAGATAGAAAAGAAAAAGAAAAAAAGAGCATGGGTTTTGAAATCTGGCAACTTCTGTTCAAAACCTTACTTCCTAAATCTTTGAAACCTCCCAATTTACTTAGATTTCCATAACTTCAGTTTCATCATATGTAAAAGAGAGACCATAACTGTCTATTAATCACACATTTATTTAATTTATATTAAGTGTCTCCTATATCATCATACTTTTACGGGGAATTAAGCAATGAAAAAAAATCTTTGACTTCGTGTAAAAAAACAATAGACAATCATATGACAGTCATATTATGCCAGGTAGTGACTGACATGATATAAATTACCCTTTAAAGAATTAAAAAGCAGACATGGTAAAGTGATAGCAAAGAACAGGATGAAGTTGCAAGTTGTGTGAAACCACCTAACAAAGTCAGAGAGAGTCAGAATCCAATATTTTTTATTCTTATTCATTCATATTTCCTAACTGATATGGAAGTGGTTTTCATTAATTTTATCTATTACGATGTATATTTCTGCATGTGCTGTGTCTGTATTTATTGTAGGAAAGGTGAGACCCAATATATATATATTTATTCAATTATATATCTATATATAGTATACATATGTGTATTGTCCAATCACTATAATAAGGATTCAAAGTTATTAATGAGCATCTTCTTTTACAATCCATATTCTTCAAGGATGTTTTTTATGTTAAATAAAGTAATGTTGATTTCTACTATATAAATTCAATTTTTTTCTATTTTGAAAGTGAGAAAACCAAAGTGACAAAAAAAGAATACTGTTAATGACTGCAGGAACTCTGATTTGATTGGCAATATGTGTAAATCCAAAGCTTTGCAGTATACCATGCTATATCACAATTCCAAAGAATCTCTCCCTCTTAATCAGTGAGAATACTAGCAATGTAGCGATGTTTTTGTTGCAAATGTACATTGTTTTCTTTTTAAATAATCGCAATTTATGTTGCTGAAGTATATGAGGTCATTGTAAAAGAAATAATATCCAGGCATAGGCAAAGTCTTTAGGAAGAGTATTTTTTAACTTTTTTTTTTTTAAATATTATAGATTTACAGGAAGTTACAGTATTTTGGACTTCTGTTTTTGTATGGGTAGGCTCAGTGACTTCTATTACATTAATAGCTGAAATGGAATGAATATTTCCTAATATTTGGAAGAGCACACATGTATATATTTATATTTTATGTATATACAAAATTGTTTGATTTAAAATGTCTTTAAGTTATTTTATTCTCTGAGATTTCTCTGAAAAGTAGAAAAGAAATCTTGCTTATCTGTTTAATAGAATGGGACTCCGTAATAGCATTTGGTTTTTCAATTTGGGTAAAAACAGCATTCAATTATTAAACATCCTCTAAGACCTCCATTATCCAGTTGACTAGAGGACTGTAGCTAGCTCCATTAAATAATGCATTGTAGAATGTCACCTGAGTGGAGTGAATTTAATTAAAATTCATAAAAACAAACAATATTTTTCATAGTCATAAAATGATCTGAGAAAAATTATACTTTCAAATTAGATTAACACAAGTCAGAAACCTTAATCTGTGTCAAGCCTTACTAATAATTTTGAGGATGCTGGTGACCTTCTGTTCAACTGAAGCAGAGAAGACTGGGATTTCAAGGGTGACTCCTTAGTTCATTGTCTCCTTCATTGGACATGTATAATCACCAAAAAGACAATCATTTCTTCACTGAATTTTCTTAGCTTGTCTGTTGAAAATCAATTGACCAAACTCATAGAAATTCAATATTTGGAATAATAGAACAAGATGAATACTTGCTCCAGTTCCACATTTAAATAGGTCTGTTCCCTTCCAAATTATTTGTGTATGTTTGCATGCATTTATGATGTTCATCATAAAAATTTGCTCTAAGATGTAAATGAATTAATATATGCCAAAGCATTGCATACAAACGTGGCACATTGTAGTTTCTTAGTGAATATTTCAATCCTTCCTTAACTTTAAACATTGAAAGCACAAACTTAGGAAATGTTGAGACTTTTGTAGAGATCTGTAATAAAATTTTATTTGGCTTTCCTGATTGAAATTCTTTTTCTTGTTGAAGACCAAATGCACATACTTTAATTTGCATATATCAACTTTGAAACATTCCCAAATTCAGTCCTGTTTTAATGTCCTCCCAGTGTGGTCTAACACAAATTTCGCTTTTATCCAAACCCTAAATAATATTTCTACTGTAAATAAAGTTGTCTAATAATGATTAGGAACTAAAATCATTATTCATCTCCACACCTTCTCACATTTTTTCATTGTATTACACTTAGCAGGTGTGCTTCCACCTCATTCCCAAACCCAATACACGTAATCTCTATTTTTCTGGGAGAAGCTCTGATAACATATATTCCCAACCCCCCTAACTCTTAGTGATTTTTCCTTTTTCTGAACACTTATCACATTCTCTACGTCTCCATCAGTTCCAGGTCAGGACTGAGTTTTGGATGAACCATTAAACTTCCTCAATTGTTAAAATTTCTTATTTTCATCTTAAATTTGTGTTCTTCATTAAATTAAGCCTTTCACATATGGACTTACCCTAGAAAGTAGAAATCCACTTATTGGAATGCAGATACCCAAATAGGAAACAGTTTAGACATTCCCTTTCCTTTTTTCTTTCTTTTTTACTCCTCACTAGTATATTTAATATCTGGTAACTTAATTAGTAGTTGACTGAAAATATCTTCTTTCATTAATAGTCCTGAGATCAAGGTCTCATTTTACTATTAAGTATGTCTCCAAAAGCAAAAAGTTTTACTTTTCTGAGCAGCAGCTCCTTCATCTATAAAATGAGAAAGGTGAGCATATTTTCTTTTCTCTCGTTCCATGTTCCCTCAGCAAAATAAAAGCTGCTGGATCATTTTTAAACTCCTAAGAGCAGGAGTGTGTGATAATATCTAAATTAACATGGGGCCAGTGTCATTGAAGGAATTTTACTGTTGCACATCTTGGAAAGTGTGGGCTCTACCCTGGCATGGTGTGGTCATGTAGTAAGGAACCACAAACATACATTAATTCAAGTCACTTATCAGCATGCCCTCAACACTTCTAAAAAGTGGGAAGTTACAATCAATTATCAGAAAAATCTTAACATTAGGTAGACACACACAGTTACTGTGGTAGATTGAAACAGGCACCCCATCAAAAGGCATGTTGTTAATCTTAATCTGTGTTCAGTGGGTGTGGACCCATTGGTGAAGAGGAATCAGGGTGTGTCTTAATCTGTATTCCTTGAGGCCTTATAAAGAGAGGAAATTTGGATGCAAAGCAACCAGATGACATAGAAACCAGAAGTCAGAGAAATCTACAGAAGGAGACCCTGTGACAGATGCAAAGTGGTAGTCTGTGACAGTGTGATTTGGTTTGACTGCCTTGATTTTTGCTAAGGCAGTAGCAGTTTTATCCAATATCGTTTTGCACCTTAGTGGAAATGTCAGCAGAATTAAAAGGTGGCAAACATCTTAGTATTATTATGAAAACAGTTTTTATCTTAAGGATACCAAGAAAACGGTCTCAGGGACCCACAATATTCCACAGGGTGCATTTTGAAAACTGCTGCATTACATTATAATAGACAGCTAAAGATATTATAAAGCCTACAAATGAGAACTACTGCTGTTTCATAGAGCAAACTCTTTGGTGTTCTCTGTTATTGAGACAAAGAAAAAGCATTTACCAAAACTATAGCTGCATACTAAGTGTTGAGTGTTGATTGGTTCTCATAAATGGGCAACTTTTCGAAAAGCAGCTGAATTTGTCACTTATAGTCATTCTCTTAATCTCATCCATCTTCTGCCTAGATCAAGCAAGTTAAAACAGTACATGTACAAAACAGAAACACAGGACCCTAATATGAACTATTGATTATAATAATCATACTTTATATTACAATATGCATACAAAACAGAAACCCTGGACTCTAATATAAATTTTGGACTATAATAGTAGAATTATGATAATATTGGTTCATCAATTGTAACATAGGCACCACACTAATGCAAAGTGTTAAAAATAGAAAAACTGTGTGTGAAAGAGGTATATAAGAACTCTGTATTTTCTCAATGCTTTTTCTGTAAACCTACAGCATCTTTAATATAAACACAAAAATAAATAAAACAGGATACATTAAGACTCATTGAATCTATATCTTCAAAGACCTAGATGATAGAATTAATCTCAGTGATTCCCCAAGATGTGGAATATCTTTTGGTTTAAAATTTTAATACAGAGGGAAAGTGCCAGATACTTCCCTCTGGCTCTTCTTTCAGTTTTGATCTCCATGCATAGATCCTAGTTCCAATACAGGAATTCTATTACAAATATACATTCAAGTACAGGGGAAACAACTCCAGGGCAAGAGTGTTTTTTTGGTAATAATAAGATATTAAGAAGCTGCCCAACTATATCAGTCCCTACGGACATTGTTCTCAACTATCTACCCTACAGATCCTCGTGGGTCAAACCACAACGTTATCTCTTTGGCCCTGTTACCTTCTATGGAAACCACATTCACACTCTAATGCCTTTGTTCTTAGTCTACAGAGGACATCAATTATTGCAGTTTTCAAGGTTGTCAAGAGTTTTCTTCTTCAATATCATCCCTAGGGGCTTGGTGAAATGACAATGGCCACAATTAAGGGAGAGGCATGAGAAATCAGTTTCAAAGTTGGGATAGGCTATCCAAAGAATGTCTTTCACTGCCAGTCTCATAATTCAGCCCAGATGCATTTTATAGCAGTTATGGATCATTGGTTGTTGTGTCCCATGTTCTTTCTTGCTTAATAATAGTTTTTTTTTTTTTTTAATTGAAGTCACTTTATATGTATTCCACAATTGTTGGTGAGGAATAGAAAGGTAATGTATCTGTCTAAATCTGAGTAGTCAGATCTGGACCTAGAGACCCTGGACTCTGGGTAGGGTAACTGGATGGGTCATTGTGTTATCTCCTCTGGGAGGAGTTGTGAATATGTGTGTGTGGGTGTGTGCATGTTATACCTGGGGAAAGATCAGATATTTGGAAGTCAGATTGTGGTATATTTTTCTTTCCAAATAGAGTTATGGCTGGGCATATTGCCAACTAATTTAAAATTACTCATCACAACCTTTCTTGTAGTTCTCATGAGTTCTCAATGACTGAGAGCAGAATTATTATGTACATATTCCACGTTACTTTAAAAAACAAAAAAATAGAAAATGCTTCCTTTCCTTTACTTGTGATAGTTAATTTCTTGAGTCAACTTGACTAGGTTATGATATCCAATTGTTTAGTCAAATACTGGCCTAATTGTTGCTGTGGAGGTATTTTATAGAAGGGATTAGTATCTATAATAATTGACTTTAAGTAAAAGAGATTACCCTCAATAATGTGTGTGGGCCTCATCCAATCAATTGGAGGTTTTAAGAGCAAAAACTGAGGTCCCAGGGATCAGAAAAATATCTGCCTAACAACTTCAGCATAAACTCCTACTGGAAGGTGCAGCCTGCCAGCTTCCTCTAAGGAATTTGGAGTCAAGACTTCTGCACTGCCTTATAGGAATTTCCAGCCTACAGGCCAGGCCTGCACTACAGATTTCAGACTTGCCAAGCCCCAGTGTTACATCAGTCAATTCTTTAAAATTAAAACGAATCTCTTGAGATATATATATGTGTAGATAAACACACACACACACACACATATATATTCATACACACACGCACACACACACACACTGCTGGTTCTGTTTCCCTGGAGAACCTTATTCCCCAGTCTAGAATGTGAGTTTTAGAGGTGACTCCACTTCAAATTCACCTTGAAGAAGGGTACAAGCCTATTAGGGAATGTGGCTCAGCAAATAGAAGGAACCTGATTCTGTGAATGGCCTCATGATACAGTGCTGTTATAGGGTTGCCTGCTCTCCTCATCTCCTTATTATTACATGAGGGAGGAATATTTTTTTTTGAGTTTTTACATTTTAATGTCTTTTGGGGCTATACCATTTTAGACTGTGCCCTGATTAATACAATGGAAAGCTATTTATATCAAGGCTAGAATATTCTTCAATCTCAATATTTAAACTTTCTAAAATTCACGAACAGTCTCAGGTATCATTTCCTTAGATTTTGGGAATTTATCAATTATATTTCTCATAAAACAAAGTCCTGCTCTATGGGTTCTAGCTATTCAATCCTGTATTTTTAAAAGATCTATATTCTAGCAATTTCAGTATTCTAAGTAATTGATATTAATTGTTGTACAATTGATTTTCCTGGAGAATGTTTTGAAGACTGCAATAGATCGTAAGACAGCTGCAACAAACTGCTTAGTTGTGCAACAATATGGTTTGGAGGTTAATGAAGATAATTGTCTCAGGCTAGATCAATCTCACATGCAGGGGTTGATATTGGCACTTTGAGAAATAATGCCTTGTTGAAATTAGTTCTATATCCTGTCTTGAAAGTCCTAAATATTTTATGATGAAAATATTCATTCTGTGACACAGTATATAAATGGAGTTTACTATTGATAATCTATTCTTGTCAAATTGAAGTTTATATATATACTGAAATATATTTTATTACCATTTTTGTGGATGAAGTCTTTTCCCACACAAAAGACATGTTCAAGTCATAATTTGAATTCCTGTGCATGTGAACCCATTTGAAAATAAGGCATTTGAATATACTCTTATTAGTTAATAGTGATAACAGGATCTTTGAAGATTCTATTTAGATGAGACCAAATTGAATCAGTGTGGCCTTAATCCATATGATTGAAAACCTTATAAGCAAAGGAAATTGGCTGATTGAGGAGGAGAAGTAGAGGCCAGAAGGAGAAGCCATGTGACAGATACTGTGGTGCAAGGCAAGGAAGTCCAAGGATTGTGGCAGCCAGCACCAGAATGCTATAGACTCCAGGAGAAAGCCTGGCATGTCAAGATGTTTATTTTGGTCATCTAGCCTCAAAAACCATGAGATGATAAATTTCTATTGTTTAAGCTACCTCATTTTTTTTATATTTGTCATAGCAGCACTTGCAAACTAAGATACTTACCTTTATGGTTCTGATTATGTTACCCATTCATCTAATCGTACAACAGCTATTGGGTGATGACACCACACATTTTGTTGAGCCTTTTGGAGATACTATAGATAATAGGATAGATACTGGAAATGCTGCCTATAAACCCTGTGTAGCTAGCTTAAACACATTATTATGCATTAAATCTAAACTTGTTTGCTATCAATTCCTTAAAGTCCATTCCATGGTATAATCTGTCAATATGCTGCAGTGGTGATAACTTAGAATTTGGAGTCAGAAAAACCCTAGATTCAATTATAATTCCACCTCAAAATAAGTGACTGAAACTGGAGATTGTTTTAAATATTGTGATATTGGTTACCTATGTGGGAAATTGGGAGGATGAGATGACTAGCAATTGTATATGACTAGTACAGATGTCTCTTCTAAACTTTAGTTCTTATAGTCAAACGCCTAACTGAGTACTCCACTTAAAAATCTCAAAACTGCCTCTTTCTGCCTAGAAGATCCCAAACCAAATCTTTGCATGTGTTTCCATCTTTCTCTCCCACTTCTCAGGAAGCTCTGTTCTTTCCTGCATTCCCCAATAAATTCTTTTCATTGACCTAACTAAAAAAAAACAAAAAACAATCCCAAAACTAACTTATCAAGAATGAAATTTGTGAGCTGCTCCTCACTGCCACTTGTGCAGTGTTACCAAGGCATATTCCTTCCCTTTAGGAGTCTTATTTTCTTTCAATTCATTGTTCTGAATAATTTCTATGGTCTATATCATCTTTGCTGACCATTTTTTTCTAGTCAAAGTTGTCTTGTGAAGAAAATCCAGTGAATTCCACTTTTTCAGATAATGAGTTTTTCAGCTCTAGAATTTCCATTTTACTCTTCCTGTTTTATCACCCAGTCTGAGGTTTTCCATCTGTTCCTTGGTCATTTTCATATATTCCTTTAAGTCCTTGTACAACTTAGTAGTTGTGTTAAGATCCTCTCTGCTAATTCATACATTTAGAGTTTCCTGTGCAACATTTCTATTAATAGCTTTTTAAAAATCTGCTTCTCATTTTTCTTTTCCTTTCAGATCTAGTAATTCTTATTGCTAATTTCACATTGAGAAAGATGTTATTGAGACCCTGGTTTTTTAACTATCTTTTGACAAATGTTGACATTCAAGAAGAAAGGTAATTTGGCTGCACTCTAATTGAAAACTTTGTTTCCTTTGCTTTGGGAAGCAGCGGAAATCTCTGATCATTTTTTAGTCTTTCAGGTGGGCTTTCTGCTTTATTCCTTAAAGTAAACAAACCCCTTATATAAGAAGATCAGTGGTTGGGTATTTTTATGTTTTAAATGTGTAAGCAGAGCTGGGGCTTCCCTTCAATAGTTCTCTTATTTCCAGGATTTACCCCCTCAGTTTACAGATTGTTTGGCATCTCTGAAACTCATTGTCTGATTCCTCGCTTCTGCTTGAAGTGGAACTGATTTCTACAGCATGGGCTGGGGTTTTTCCCTTAGATAAAAGTAAATTTCTTCCAAATTTGTTTCCCTTTTTTCAATAGTCAACTTCTATCTAGGTTCTGCATGTTTCTGATCATGCTCTGATGCTCTCAACAATTTATTTTTCTTTATATTTTTTTCAGAATTTATGAATTATTATCTATGGAAGGGTTAGTCAAGTATTTGTACACATCCTGTTGGAATTTTCCACTATATATTTTATTTTATTGAGCATATTTTGCTTGATTCTTATAAATTCTTTTAGTCTCTATTATCTATCTATTTCTGCTTAACACAATATCCTAAATGCTATCAGTGTAATACAACAAATTTGAACTATACCAACAGTTTTTCAGGTTAAGAATCTAGACATGATTTAGCTGAAAGCTTCTTAGATTCTCTCATAAGACAGTGACATGATTGATTTCTCATTTTTGATTGAAGATATCACTTTCTTGCCATATGGGACTCTTCATAGGGCATCTTACAATATGGCAAATGGTTTTGCCTCAGAGTGAGCATGCAGGAAAGTGAGAGACGGCAGCCAAGATGGAAGGTATACTTCTCCAGTATAGGAATCTCAGAAGGGACATCTCATTTCCTCTAAAACAATATATTCACTAGATACAAGTCACTTAACTATAGCCATTACCCAAGGGACATTAATTTAAAATGGGTGTGAATACAAGGGTGCTACTCAGTGCTTTGTCTTATCCTCTCTGTGTCTGTTTCTATTTGCTGCCTTCCCTTGATTTTTTAATCAGTTGTTCTTTTCTCAATATATGCTTGGTTATTTATTATTATATATTATATATTGTGAATTTTAAAAATTAGATATAACTTTTACCTAACATGAAGTTTTCTTTCCCAAGATATGATGTTCATTTATTTCTTTATTTGTCAAGGAGCCCAAGTATTCCTTTGAGGCATTTACCCAATTGGGGATTCCAGTGGTTCAAAGTTTGCTTTATTTATTATGATGGATGAACTAGTTTTAGAACAACTTTAGCCTCACCTAAGGGAGCACCTAAAAGGAGGAGAAGTCTATTTCATAGGGAGTAGAAGAGGCCTTCAAATTCCTGCAAATAAGGAAATTCCTAAGGCCAGAGGCAAGCACAAGCCTAGGACAAAATGCAGGATCAGAAAAGATAGACAGAACTCTGCCCTTCACTTTTATTTCAGGCTGATCTTCTTTGTAGGAGAGCTAATCTCTGAAGGAGAGCACCAGCCAATGAAAGCCAGTTTGCAAAGACTGTGAAAGTTGTTTTTCTTTTTTCCTTTTGGCTTTCATTTGTTTGTTTTTGTTAGCTGCTTATACTCAAGAAATCTCTGTCATATCACTAGCTGGATGCAAATTTAAGAAACGGAGAGCTCGGGTACTAAATCCCTTAGTTAACCCAATAAAATATTAAAGTGTACAATATGCAAAAAGGATTACAAAACAAGCAAAGAAACAGAAAGTTATGGGCATACAAAGGAAAAAGAAAACCATCCAGACAATCAATGAAGACCAGACTTTAGGCGTACCAGAACAATGCTTTAAAAAATGATCTTTAATATGCTCATGGATATAAAGGAAAACAAAGTGAAAGAACTAAAGGTTCTCAAGAAAATGATGAATGAACAATATGAGAATCTCAATAAAGAGATAGAGATTTGACAAAGGAAACAAACAGAAATACTGGAGCTGAAGACAACAATAACTGGAATGAAAAATTCCCTAGAGGGTTTCAACAGCACAATGGAGCTGGCATAACTAAAAATCAGTGATTTCAAAGACAAGGCAATTGAAATGATTCAGTCTTAGAAGCAGAAAGCAAGTAAATAAAAAAAATAAACAGAGCCTAAAAGATATATGGGACAACATTAAGAGTACCATATACACATTATGGGAGTCCCAAAAGGAGAAGAAAGAAAGCAGCAGGACTATTCAAAGAAACAGTGGCAGAAAACCCCCCAAATTTAATAAAAGATATGAATATGCACACTCAAGATTCACAACCAACTCCAAACACTTTAAACTCAATGAGAACCATGCCCAGACACATTAATATAGTTAAACTGCCAAAAGCCAAGGAAAAGGAGGGAGTTTAGAAAGCTGCAAGAGAAAAGCAATTTTAGATTAAAGGGAGTCCTGATAAGATAAATTGCCAATTTCTCATAAGATAGCATGAAAGCTAGAAAGCAAAGGGATGAAATATTTAAAGTACTGAAAGAAAACAATTGTATACCAAGAATTTTATATCTGGTGTTTCAAAAATGAGGGAAAGATCAAGACGTACACTGATAAACAAAAACTGAAAGTAGTTCATCACCAGTAGACCTGCCCTATAAGTTAAAACAAAGTGACTAAGAGAAAAGGTCACTAGACAGTGGTTCAAAGTAGCTTAAAGAAATAATGAAATCCAGTAAAGGTAACCCTATGGATAATTATACGTGCAATACTATTGTATTGAATTCTTTGCTATGTATCTACACTTTTTTATGCAAATACATAAGAAGCAATGGTAAATACATGGTTTGGAAATATAATGTATGAAGATATAGTCTGTAACAAGTACAATGAAATGGAGTGATGGAGGGTATAGGAACACTGTATGTATTGAAGTTAAGCTGGTATCAAATAAAACATGATTGCTGTTGACTTAGGTTATAAATTTAAGCCCCTTAAAAACCTCAAAGAAAATATTTGAAAAAATGCATACTAAAGAAAATAAAGGACTCAAAATTTTGCATTACAAAACAACAACAACAACTGAATATGAAAGTAGGCATTAATGGAAGAACTGAGGGACAAAAACAGTACAAAACTTATGAAGGACAAATAGAGGGCGGGCAGAAGAAAGTCCTGCATTATCAGTAATTAATTTAAATGTAAAAGGATTAAATTGTCCAGTCAAAAGGCAGAGATTGGAAGAATGTATTTAAAAAGCATGACCCTACTAATGTTGTTTACAAGAGGCTCACCTCAAATTCAAAGACAAGAGTAGGTTGAAAATGAAAAGGATGAAAAATATACCACACAAATATTAATCAGAGAGAGCTGTGGTAGCTATATTAAATCAGAAAAAAATAGACATTCAAAAACTGTTACAAAGGACAAAGAAGGTTACTATAAACTGCTAAAGGGGTCAATTCAACATAAAGACGTAACAATTATAATTATAAATGCATACAATGCCAGAGCCCCAAAATATATTACTCAAATACTGACATGCTAGGAGGGAGAAATAGATGGTTCTATATTAACAGTAGAAAATTATAATATATCACTTTAAATAATGAATAGAACATCTAGACATAAGATCAATAATAAAATAGAAGACTTGAATGCAACGGATGTAAGCCATTTTAAATCAGCACACACCACTCAGAACTGAGTGGGAGAGAGTGTGGTCTACAATGTGAACTGTGGTCTATGGTTGGTGGCAAGGCTCCAGGATGTGTAAGTTCATTGAGGGTAGTGGGCCACACTGTGGGAGATGTTTGTGTGGGATGTGGTGGGAGGTGTGGGAGGTGGGCAACATGGGAATCCCAGTGGGTTCCATGTAATATTTTGGGTAATCTAAGCACCTCTTAAAATATACGTATATATATATATATATATAAAAATAACATTTTTGTAAGCAAATAAAAAATAAATAAATAAAATAAAATCAATCAATCAATCAATCAATCAATCAATCAAATAGACCTAACAAGCATGTATTAGTCAGCCAAAGGGGTGCTAATGTAAAATACCAAAAATGGGTTGGTCTTTATAAAGGTTATTTATTTGGGGCAGAAGTCCACAGATAGTAGGCCATAAAGCGTTAATTTCTTCTCTTACCACAGTCCATTGTCACGTGTTAGAGCAAGACAACTGCCGGCGTTTGCCAAGGTTCAGACTTCTGGGGTTCCTCTCTTCCTGGGGCTGCGTTTCTCTCCGGGCTTAGCTCCTGTTTCCTCCACAAGGTCAGCTGCAGAGGATCAGGCGAAAGGCTTGCTTCTCTTCTAAGGCCTTCTTTCCAACATCAAAACTGCTTCTCAAAAGACTGCTTCAACTGACCTTTGCCTTGTCTTTTATATTCGATTCCCCACCCACAAAGGGGTGGGGCTCAACACCCTAATCCTAACCTAATCATGCCCAGATTAACAGATCAACTGATGATCAAGCATGATTCAATTATATTTTTGGAATTCATAATTACATCAAACTGCCACATTCCACCCTCTGAATTCCAAAAATACATTACAATATTTAAAAAAACTTAAATCAGTAACAATCCAAGTACAAAATCATATCATAATCAGTTTAAAGAAATACAGTTCATCTTGAGGCAAAGTCCCGTCTGCTATAGACCTTTGAAACTTACAAAACCATTTAACTGCTTCCAATACACAAATGGAAAGACAAAGGATAAACATTTTCAATATCATAAGAAGAAATTGGGATGTTAAACATGAGTCATGGATCCTCTACAGTGCAGTAAACCTGCAGGGCATCCTCCATTCGATTTCAAAGTCTGAGAGTCATTCTTAAGATGATGGTTTCTTCTCCTTGGGGCCACATGGGAACCCACCCTTTCCACAGGCTTGCCCAACGGCCATTTTCTTGGTTCCACCCTCATCAAGCATCTGGGTGTCGACCAAGCTCCAGACCTCACCCTCCAAGAGTGTTGGAGTGATTGCCACACCTTACCCAATCTTTGGGTTACAGTCTTAGCCCCCTTAGTACACTGAGGTGAAGACAACATTCCCCCTAACCTTTGGCATACAGGTTCAACCCTTTCAGAGCAACGAGTTGACCACCTGGCTTTCCCTAACCTTTGGCAAACAGGCTCAACCCTCTAAGAGCAATGGGTTGACCACCTGGCCTTTCCTAATCCATGGGGGACAGGTACACCCCTCTCAGACCAATGGGGTGTTGACCTTAACTGCCCTAATCTTTGAGGAATGTGCTCCAACCTCCTTGCACCCTGGAGTGGCAAAACCCTTCCTGAATATCGGGTGGGGACATCCTCCCTCTTCAACTGCTGGGGAAAACTCACCCTCTCTGTACACATGGGTGGGGCTCCTCTCTTGGCCCAAGGAGATGTCTTAATCCCAGATCTCTGCTTCCACGGTTTTCTTCTTAAAGCTTTTTCTCCTTCAGTCTCTCCTTTCCATGTCCTCTTTTGTCCAAGCTGACAGTGGTTTTGTTCATACAGCATTCTCAAAAACGTTGTTGGTTTAGCATGCAAGAAGCAGGGGTCCAAGCCATCAGACAGTAAGACTTTCCACAAGTGTTTCCGAGATAACTGCATCTTCAATTCTGAGTTATGAGTTCCAAGTTTAGTAAAGTCTTCAAATAGGGCATTTTCATCTGGAAATTTTAGAATCAGTTTCTGTTTTCTTTGTGCCCAAAAGTTCAGTCGTTAGTGTATTTCGCTCATCTAGTATTTTGTTATAAGCTGCAAGGAGAAGCCAAGCCACATTCTCTGACTTTACCTTGGAAAGTTCTTCAGCTAAATGTTCTGGTTCGCCATTTTCAAATTCTGTCTTCCATATAACACCAGGAGTTAATCTTGCTAAGATCTTTGCAACTGTAAAGCATGGATCACCTTTCCTCCAGTTTCCAATAATAGTTTCATCATTTACTTCTAAGCCATCATAGAAAGTCTCTTTAGTGTCCATATTACTATCAACAGTCTCTTCAAATTGATCTAGGCCATTTCCATCAAGCATTTCACAATTCCTCCAAATAATACCCCTTACCCATTTATAAAACCATTCCAACATTTTGGTAATTACAAAAGCAGTTCCCCACTCCTCAGTACCAAATTCTGTATGTCACCCAAAGGGGTGCTAATGTGAAATACCAAAAATGGGTTGGTCTTTATAAAGGGTATTTATTTGGGGCAGAAGTCCACAGATACCAGGCCATAAAGCATTAAGTTTCTTCTCTCACCACAGTCCATTGTCATGTGTTAGAGCAAGACAGCTGCCAGCGTTTGCCAGAGTTCAGGCTTCTGGGGTTCCTATCTTCCCGGGGCTGTGTTTCTCTCCGGGCTTAGCTCCTGTTTCCTCCACAAGGTCAGCTGTAGACGATCAGGCGAATGGCTTGCTTCTCTTCTGGAGCCTTCTTTCCAACATCAAAACTGCTTCTCAAAAGACTGCTTCAACTGTCCTTTGCCTTGCCTTTTATATTCATTTCCCCACCCACCAAGGGGTGGGGCTCAACACCCTAATCCTAACTTAATCATGCCCAGATTAACAGATCAGTTTATAAGCATGATTCAATTATATTTTTGGAATTCATAATTACATCAAACTGCCACAAAGCATATATAGAAAAATTTTCCCAACAACAGAATACAATCTTCTTTCCTAGTGCACATTAGTCATTGAGTGTGGACCATAGGTGAGATCACAAAAAAGACTCAATAAATTGAAAAATATTGAAATCATACGAAATATCTTCTCCAACCACAATGGAGTGTGGTTGAATGAAGCTCGTAATCAATTTCAGAGGAGAGCTGGAGAATTCACAAGTATGTGGAAATTAAACAATATATTCTTTTTTTTTTTTTTTAAAGATACTTAGATTACATAAATGTTACACAAAAATAAAGGGATTCCCATATGCCCCACCTCCCCTATAAACATCCTTCATTTGTGTGGCACATTAATTGCAATTGATAAACACATCCTAGGGCTTTGCCATTAAGCATGGACCATAGTTCACATTGTAGACCACACTCTCTCCCACACAGTCGAGCATGTTATATAATGATATAAAATGGCCCATATCTGTTGTTGCAATGTCACTCAGAACAATTCCCAAGTCTCAAAAAAGCCCCTGTATTACAACTGCTTTTCCCTCTCCCTGCCCCCAGAGCCTCCACTGGCCACTGACTCCACATCAGTGTTGTAATTTCTTCTATTGCTTGAATCACAATATGTCTATAGTAGAATACAAGTAAGTTCACTCTAGTCCATAGCTCTTCCCCCCATCTGGAGGACACTGGGATGGTGACGTCCACTCCACCTCCAATTGAGAGGGGGCTTATATCCCATGGTGAAGTTGGATGGGATTATCCTGCCTGCAGTTGCAGACTCTCTCCATTCCCTGGGATGGCCGATGTCCATCATCATCTCCCCTCCAGTTGTCCTGGGTGAGTCCAATGAGCATAGAGTAGGAGTTGCTGCTACACTGAGGTTCTGGATGCAGCTGGCACACAGACAGCCCAAAGACTCAAGTCTCTGCATGTACACCTATAAACTCCAGCACCAAGTATAGGTTTGAATAGAAGGGACAGATGAGCCATGTGCAGGGAAGACATAGTTGAGTCCAACTCTATCATTCTCAGGAGCACAAACTCCAAAGTAGGGCCCACTGGCAAGGCACCCAACTCCAGAGCTATCTGCCCTGACATAGGACCTGGGTGTCTCCTGAGCCCTCAGGAGCCCTGCTATTTTGGGTGATATACACTTTGGAATTCTATGAGATCCTACTGAGATGTGTGTAAGCGTTACCTCTGGGATGACCTCCCGACTCATTTTGAAGTCTCTTAGCTATATAAACTCATCTGTCTTTACCTTTTCCTCCTTTTATTCAAGGTCTTTTTTCAGTCACATTGCCAGTTGGTGCTTGGTAGCAATTCCTCAGTGCCAGGGAGGCTTATCCCTGCGAGTCATGTCCCACACTGGGAGGAAGGTAATGCATTCATATGCTGAGTTTTGCTTAGAGAGAGGCCACATTTGAGCAACAAGGAGGCTCTCAGGAGGCAACCCTTAGGCATGCCATAACAATAGGCTAAGTTTCAATTTCAAGAACAAAGACTCATAAGGCTAGTCCTGAATATCAAGGGCCCATCAGTGGTTCATCCTCCTTCACCAGTCACTGCCCCTGCACTTGGGGAACTGTTGCTGCTCCCTTAGAGAATGTGGCAGAGCTCTCCAGGATGGGAATTTCTCCCATTTACTGAGTGATTCTCCACCCACTGTGACAATGCCCTGTGAACATTTGAACATTTTTATATACCTTATATTTATGCTTAGATGAACTTCCTCCCATATATCCCCCACCCCTGACACCCCACACCAATGATCCTCCCCCACCCCAGTTGTAACCCTTCTGTAATCCAAAGCTTCTTCAAAAATGAAGCCATTGCAATAGGTGGATAAAATTAATAGTAAAATGAAATAATAATAAGTTTAAATGTAAGAGATAATATATATAAAAAAATTTTTTTAAACTAAAAATTAAATTAAATTAAAAGACTGGGATAATAAAAAAATGAAAAATTAAAAAAAAAATTTTTTTGACCTTTTGCCTTTCATCACTGCAATATCTGTTGTCCAGTCTGTACTGTGGCACCTTCCCTCTCTCATTCCCCAGTATCTCACTATTTTTCATTTTGTTTCACAGAAGTTTTAGGTCACAGGAAAGTCACACAGAAAATACAGGAGACTCTCATATACCCAAAATCCTCCCGCTTTCCTCCCCCCCACCCATATTAATGCCCATTTATATGTGGATGGTAGCATTGTTATAACTGATATACAAATAATGAAACATAGCTACTAAACATTGTCAATGGTTTACACTATGGTTTACATTTTAGACCATACACTTTTATAAATTTTGATGATATTTATCATTTTCTGTGTTCATCACTATATGGTAATGAAGAACATTTCTACTGCCCACTAAATAGCTCCTGTTTGATCTAACCCCCTGGGGCCCACGATGACCCCCTGCCTTGACTCGTTGGATGACAAGATTCATAGTTACATGCAACAAGATGTCTTGACACACTGGTGTTTCCTCTCCTATTAGGAGCTGCCCTTGCTCTTGAGAGACTACCACCTATCTATTTCTGAATAAATCAGTCCTCCCAAAGATGGGAGTCTAACTCCTTCCCACTCATTATGTGGGTCCCCACCCACTGATACAACACATTATGACAGAATAAACATTCACACACTCCCTAGAAGCTTGCTCTAGGTGCGCCCTTTCCCAAATGCCCCCCCCAACCAACACCCTAAACCAGTGACACTTGTCATTTTGTCATAGAGCATTCCCACCTGTACTTTCAACTTCATACCCACACATCCCCAGTGTTCACCTGGTCCCTCTCCTGACTGTCCCCTCAGTATCCTGGACCTTCTGACCCACCCTTCCCAATCTACCCAACTGTCAACCCTGCACCACCCAACCCAATAATATCACTACCCTCCTGTCCTAACCCTTCAATACACAACTACAATCTATCACTTTATCATAGATTATATCCGTATGGGTGATGGCTCACAACCTTCTCTTCTCTTTATATTTCTTGTTAACCTATCTTACAGATAATAGCTCTCTGAGACTGCTCAATTTCCTTAATTCATGTCAGTGAGGTCATGTACTGTTCATCCTTCAATGCATGGCTTGCTTCACTCAACATAAGTTCTTAAAGATTCATCCATGTTATCCCGTGTGTTAGCAGTTTATTCCTTCTTACAGCTAAGTAATAGTCCATTGTATGTATGTACCACATTTTGTTTATCCATTCATCTGTTGATGGGCACCTGGGTTGATTACCACTCTTGTCAATAGTGAGCAATGCTGCTATGAACATTGGTGAGCATATATCTGTTCGTGTCTTTGCTTTCAAATCTCCACCCAGCAGTGGAATCGCTGGATCATATGGAAGTTCTATAGTTAGTTTTTTGAGGAACCTCCAAACTGTCCTCCATAATGGCTGGAACATTCTACAATCCCACCAGCAGTGGATGAGGGTTCCCATTCCTCCACATGCTCTCCAAGACTTATAGTCTGCTGTTTTTTTTAATACCCACCATCCAATGGGTGTAAGATGGTATCTCATTGTAGTTTTGATTTGCATTTCCCTAATAGCTAGCGATGTCAAGTATCTTTTCATGTGCTTTTAGCCATTTGTATTTCTTCCTCAGAGAAGTGTCTTTTCCGGTCGCTTGCCCATTTTTCAAATGGGCTGTCTGTCTTTTTATTTTCAAGATATAGGATTTCTTTATATATGCAGGATATTAGGCTCCTATTAGATATATGGTTGCCAAATATTTTCTCCCATTGGGTAGGCTGCTTTTTTATTTTCTTGATAGCATACTTTGAGGTGCAGAAGTTTTTAATTTTGAGGAGATCCCATTTATCTATTTTTTTTTTTCTTTTGCTGCTCTTGCTTTGAGTGTAAAGTTCATGAAACCATTTTCTATTACAAGGTCCTATAGATGCTTCCCTACATTATCTTCCAAGGTCTTTATGGTCTTGGCTCTTATATCTAGATCTTTGATCCATCTTGAGTTGATTTTTGTATAATGTGTGAGATGGTGTTCCTCTCCCATTCTTTTGGATATATATATCCAGTTCTCCAAGCACCATTTGTTGAAGAGGCCATTCTTTCCCAAATGAGTGGGCTTGATGGCCTTGTTGTATAACAGATGACTGTATATGTGACGACCTATACTGTAACTCTCAATTTGGTTCCATTGGTCAGTATGTCTATCCCTGTGCCAAAACCATGCAGTTTTGACCACTGTAGCTTTGTACTTTGTTTTAAAGTCAGGTAGTGTGATACTTCCAACTTCATTTTTCTTTTTCAATATATCTTTGGCAATTCAGGGCCTCTTACCCTTCCACATAAATTTTGTAGTTAGTTTTTCCAATTCATTAAAAAATACAGTGTTGATTTTTGTTGGGATTGCATTAAATCTGTATATTAGTTTGGGTAGGATAGACATCTTGATGATATTTAGTCTTTGTATCCATGACCACGGAATATTCTTCCATTTATTTAAGTCTTCTTTGATTTCCTTTAACAGTGATATGTAGTTTTCTGTATACAAATCCTTTGCATCTTTAGTTAAATTTATTCCTAGGTATTTGATTCTTTTAGTTACTATTGTGAATGGTATTTTTTTCTTGATTTCCTCCTCAGATTGCTCATTATTGGTGTACAGATATGTTCCTGATTTATGAGCATTGATATTAGAGCCTGTGACTTTACTGCACTCCTTTATAAGTTCTAGAATCTTTGTTGTAGATTTCTCAGGGCTTTCTATGTATAGGATAATGTCAGCTGCAAATAGTGAAATTTTACTTCTTCCTTTCCAATTTGGATGCCTTCTATATCTTTTTCTTGCTTCAGTGCTTGAACAAGTATTTCTAAGACAATGTTAAATAGGAGTGGTGATAGTGGGCATCCTTGTCTTATTCCTGATCTTAGAGGGAAAGCTTTTAGATTTCACCATTGAAGATGATGTTGGCTCTGGGTTTTTCATATATACCCTTTATCATGTTCAGAAAGTTTCCTTCTTATTCCTATCTTTTGCAGTGTTTTTATCAGGAAAGAGTGCTGTATTTTGTTGAATGCTTTATCTGCATCTATGGAGATGATCATGTTATTGTTTTCTTTCAATTTGTTTATGTGTTTCTTACAATCTTTCAGTCTGTTGATTGATTTTCTTATGTTGAACCATCCTTGCATACCTGGGATGAAACCCACTTGGTCATGGTGTATAATTTGTTTGATATGTTGTTGGATGAGATTAGCAAGTATTTTTTTTGAGGATTTTAGCATCTAGGTTCATTAGAGGGATTGGTCTGTAATTTTCCTTTCTTGTGGCATCTTTGTTTGGCTTTGGTATTAGGGTAATCTTGGCATCATAGAATGAGTTAGGCAATGTTCCTCCTACTTCTATTTTTTGGAAGAGCTTAAGCAGGATTGATGTTAGCTCTTTCCAGAATGTTTGGTAGAACTGATCTGTGAACCTATCTGGTTTTTGGCTCTTCCTAGTTGGGAGGTTTTTGATGACTGAGTCTATCTCTTTACTTGTAATTGGACTGTTGAGTTAATCAATTTCTTCTTTCATTAATGTAGGCTGCTTGTGAGTTTCTAGGAATTTGTCCATTTCCTCTAATTTATCATTTTTGTTGGCATATAATTTTCAGAGTATATTCTTATGAGACTCTTTATTTCTGTGGGGTCAGTGGTGATATCCCCTTCCTCATTTCTTATTTTATGTATTTGCATTTGCTCTCTCTTTTTCTTTGTTCATCTGGCTAAGGGTTTGTCACTTTCATTGATCTTTTCAAATAAACAGCTTTCGGTTTTGTTTATTTTTCCTAGTGCTTTCTTATTTTCTATTTCATCTAGTCCTGCTCTAATCTTTGTTATTTCCTTCTTTCTACTTCCTTTGGGTTAGTTTGCTGTTGTTTTTCCAGTTCCTCCAGTTGTGCAGTTAGGTCTTCAATTTTAGCTCTTTCTTCTTTTTTGATATATACATCATGGCTATGAATTTCCCTCTCAGTACAGCTTTGGCTGCATCCCATAGGTTTTGATATGTTGTATTCTCGTTTTCATTCATTTCAAGGTAGTTACTGATTTCTTTTGAGATTTTTCTCCTTGACTGACTATTTAAGTGTGTGTTGTTTAACTTCCATATCTTTGTGCCAAATCTGGTTCTCTGGCCCTTAGTGATATCCAATTTCTTTCCATTGTGGTCAGAGGAATTACTTTGTATAACCTCAATCTTTCTGAATTCATTGAGAGTTGTTCTGTGGCCTAGCATGTGGTCTATCTTGAAATATGATCCATGTGCACTCGATAAGAATGTATATCCAGCTGTATTTGGGTGTAGTGTTCTGTATATAACTATTAGGTCCAGATCCTCTAATATATTATTCAGAGCCTTTGTTTCTTTATTGGTTTTCTGTAGAGATGTTCTGTCTTATGGTGATAATGGTGCATTAAAGTCCCCCAATATAATTGTAGAGGCATTTATTTCTCCACTTAGTCTTTCCAGTGTTTGCCTCATGTATTTTGAGGTGCCCTACTAGGTGCATAAATGTTTATGATTGTTCTTTCTTCTTGAAAAATTACCCCTTTTACTAATATATAGTGTCCATCTTTGTCTCTTACAATAGTTTTGCATTTTGCATTTAAAGTCTATTTTGTCCAGTATTAGTATAGCTACTCCCACCCTTTTTTGGTTGTTGTTTGCTTGTAAAATTTTTTTTCAGTCATTCATTTTCAGCCCCCTTGAATCCCTGAGTCTAAGGTGGGTTTCTTGTAGACAACATATAGATAGGTCATGTTTCCTTATCCATTCTGCCAATCTGTGTCTCTTGCCTGGTGAGTTTAATCCATTAACATTCAGTGTTATTACTCTCAAGGAATTTTTTACATCAGCCTATTTTCTTTGGGTTTATCTATGTCATATGTTGTTTTTATTACTATTTTTGTCATTTTAATTGTTCTTTCACTGTCTTCCAACTCTCTATCTCCTGTTTTTTCCTTTCAACCTATGGAATTTCCTTTAGTATTTCTTGATGGGCAGGTTTCTTATTGGCAAAATTGCTTAATTTCTGTTTATCTGTGAATATTTTGAACTCTCCATCGTTTTTTTTAATGCCAGCTTTGCTGGATAGAGAATTTGTGGCTGGAATTTTTTTTCCCTTGAGTACCTTGACTATGTCATACCACTGTCTTCTTGCCTCCATGGTTTCAGATGAGAAATCAGCACTTAATCTTCCCTTGTATGTGATGGTTCTCTTTTCTTTTGCTGTCTTGACTATTTTCTCTTTGCCTTGAGCATTGGACATTTTGACAAGTATATGTCCTGGAGTAGGCCTGTTAGGAAGCACAGTGCACTTCCTGGACATGTGCATCCATCTCCTTCAATAAGTTTGGGAAGTTTTCAGCCATTATTTCCTTCAACACTCCTTCTGTTCCCTTTCCCTTCTCTTCTCCCTCTGGGATGCCTATATTGCATATATGTTTGCATTTTGTGTAGTCAGTTAAATCCCTGAGATCCTGCTGGATTTTTTCTATTTTTTTAAATCTATCTGTTCTACTAACTGTTTGATTTCAGATGTACTGTCTTCCACATCACTAATTCTTTCTTCTGCCTGTTCAAATCTGCAGTTATGTGATTCCAGTGTCTTTCTGATTTCTTGGATTGTGCCATTCATCACCATCATATCTGTTATCTTTTTATGTATGTTTACAATTTCTTCAGTATAGTCTCCCAGTTTCTTCTTAATATCCTTAATCTCTTCCTTCAATTCATTAAGTTGGTCCATGATATTTCTTCAGACATCTCTGATTAGTTGTTCGATGTTCTGCATCTCCTCCTGGTTTTTAGTTTGTTCAGTGGACGTGTCCACATCTTCCTGCTTCTTAGTATGGTTTGTAATTTTTTGTTGCTCTCTGGTCATCATTTATCTTGATGGGTTTATTCAGTTGATTAGCTTCTTTCTCTGCTCTAGAGTTTTGTTTAGCTGCTGGTTTTGTGTGTGCGTTAAGTTTTCTCTTTGACAGTTTGTTCTTCTTGTTCTGTTTCCTTGCTGTTTTCTATGTTTTTTTGAAGGAAAAAGATTAGGGTCAGAGAAATCAAAAAAGGTAAGAAAAAAAAAAGGATAATAGCAATAATAAAAGGTAGAAAGAGGACATATAAGACTTAGTAAAATGGATATTTAACTCATGTAAGCAGTATAGAGTAATAGGGATAAAAAAGTGGAGTGCCTACAATGAAATGGGAAACCAAATAGAGAAAAATATATAGAATGATTTAAAAGGCCAGAATGATGAGGAAAGAGAGAAAGAGAAAAGAAAGGACAGAGAGAAAAAAGTTACTAATTAAAAAAAAGAAAACAGAAGAGACAAGCTAGAAATCAAAACCAGTAAAATTGAGGACTAATTTAAAAAAGGAGAATGTAAGAACCACAACAGAAAGCAGAAGACAGAAAGATGAAGGAAGGAAAAGAGATAGTGTTGGTAGACAAAATCAGTATACACAGAAAATGTGAAATCAAGGAAGAAGCAGCACAGCCAAGAAGAAACAAGCTAGCAGCACCTGATTTTTTTTTTTTAAAAAAAAGGGGGGGGGTGGAAGAGGAAAGAGAAACAAGAAACAAAACAAACAAACAAACAAACAAAAAAAAGAAAAAAAACTCCAACAAACACACAAGCAAGCAGTCAAACAAAGCTAAGGAAGAACAGTGTTCCTTCTTGGGTCCTTGTGGTGCCTCTCAGGCTGCCTGTGTTCATTAATCAATTACCCTGCAGGCTTTTCTCTGCAGGTTTTGAGGGAGGTTTTAGCGAGTAAACTATGTTAAAAAAATTTTTTTTTGAAAAATAAGGGACCCAAAAGAAGCTAGTACAAGAATAATGTCTATGTTTTCCCTGTCCTACAGGTATCAGCTGGATGTTAGATATCCTGGTGGATCACTACTCTTATAGAAGCCAGGAATTGAACTAAGGACCTCATATATGCAAGGCAGAAATTCCTCCACTGAGCTACCTTTCTACCTGGGTCAGTTAGCACTTCAGAAAGCTATTCAGTCACTCCCCCCCGCCCCCAGGGAGATTTTACTCTCCTAGTGCAGCAGGATTCAGCAGACTGTATGAGCAGACCCCCCTCTCCTCTCCTGGTCAGGTTGAGTTCCCTTTTGAAGTTCAAATGGGACCCTGATGACTGTGTTCACTGCACCTCAACAAAATGATTTTCAAGCCTCTTCTAGACACCCCCTCCTCTCAGGGGACCCTTAAATGGGCTCTTGGAAACTTTTAAGTGCTCCCCACTGCCTGACTCCCTTAGGAGAGTTGAAATTCTGATAGTCCTCAGCATGGAACTGTTAAATTGGCTGACTCCGCCCTCTCTCATGCCAAGCCTCTGTATCCCAGGGTGGTTAGGTAAATCAGGCTTCCTCAGCAGATTCACCTCTCCCCTCAGACTGGTGCCACTTCAAGCCAGCTGGTGTGCTCCCCAAAGCTCTAAGGGGGTCCAGGCAACCAAACCCACAGAAAGGAAACCCCTCTCTACCCTTTGCAAGAACCCACCCACTCTCAGAGAATGCACCCTCCTGCTTGGTGGCCGGCGGGAGTCAGGGCTCACCCTGTTCCCCTGCCCTGAGGGTGGGGCTTAGCCATCTGTGTTTTCCAGGAATGGGGCTAAAAATTCACGGTCTTATCTTCAGCAATCCTTCTCCCTGGCCAGCTCCCTCCAGATCTATGCCCCAAAGGCTTCCACTCCGTTGTCCCCCAGAACAACTTACTTGGGCAGGATCCTGTCCCCAATCAGCTGTCTTTTGTGAGAGAGGTGGTGAGCGTCCATTTAAACTGACACCATTTTACCCCTCATGAGCCTCAGTTAGCATTTATAAAGGGTATTTATTTGTGGATGAAAACTTAAAGTTTGGAGGCTGTGAAATATCCTAATCAAGGCACCATCAGAAGTGCTTTTTCACCAAAGTCAACTACTGTTGATCCTCTTGTCCGGCCACGTGGCAAATTGAGATGACTACCCTTCTCTGCTGAGGTCTCTGCCTTCTCCTGGGCTTCTCTGTTTTCCTGCAGTCCCCTCCCTTACATGGCTGGATCAAATATAGCAGAGCTCTCTTTTCCTATGTGTGTGTCTGTTTATATCAGATCCAGCAAGAGGGCAGAGGCTCACCCTGGGCCATGCCTCACTGATGTTCGATTGAAAGTGTCTCACAACCACAAGAAAGGATTAGTCCAGAATCATAATCTTTCTCTTTTCAGGATTCATAAAAGAATTTCAAATTGCCATACCACCCTCTTATTACCTCATGTTTTTATGTAACATTTGCTACAATTGATGATAGCATGATTCTGACACTATGAGTTTGCTTATTCTACTATAAACTGGTGAGATCATACAAGATTTATCCTTTTGCATCTAGCTTATTTTACTCAACATGTCTTCAAGACTTTGTAGCATGTATCAGGACTTTATTCCTTTTTACAACTGAATAACATTCCATTGTATGTATATACTACATTTTCATTTATACATTCATGGGATGATGTACACCTGGGATGTTTCCTATCTTTTGGCAATTGTGAATAATGCCACTATGAACATCGGTGTGCAAACATCTGTACAAATCCTTCCTTTCAATTATTTTGGGTATATACCTGGGAGTAGGATTACTAGATCACGTGGTAGTTCTTTATTTATCTTTCTGAGGAACCATCAAATTGTCTTCCACAATGACTGCACCATTTTACATAGCCTTCAGCAATGAATGTGTTCCTATTTCTCATCACTTATTTTCCTTTTCTAAAAGAACACCAGCCATTCTAATGAGTGTGAAATGATATCTCATGGTTTTGGTTTGCATTTCACTGGAGGCTAAGGATGTTGAGCATCTTATCAGGCCATTTATCTGTCTTTTTTGGAGAGATGTGTAGTCAAGCTTTTTTTGCCCATTTTTAATTGGGTTGTTTGCCTTTTTGTTGTTAAGTTTAAGGATTTCTGTATATATTCTGGATATCAAACAGTTATCAGATATGTGGTTTTCAAATATATTCTCCCATTGTACTGATTGTCATTTTACTTTCATGATAAAGTCCTTCAAGGCACAAAATTTTTAAAATTTTGATGAGGTCTTCTTAATCTACTTTTTTCCTTTTGTTGTTTGTACTTTGGTTGTAAAGTCCAAGAAACCATTGTTTAACAGTATCCTGAAGATGCTTCCCTACATTTTTTTCTAGGAGTTTAATAGTTCTGGCTCTTATTATTATGTCTTTGATCTATTTTGAGTTGATTTTTGTATATGGTGTTAGGTATAAGTACTCCCTATTAATTTTTCATTAAATGGCGATAGTTTTCCCAGGACAAGTTGTTAAAGAGACTATTATTTCCAAACTGAGTGGTCTTTACTCCTTTGTCAAAAATGAATTGGCCTTAAATATGAGGATTGAGTTCTGAGCTCCGATTAGATTCCATTGGTCTACATGTCTGTCTTTGTGCCAGTACCATGCTGTTTTGATTAGTTTGGCTTTGTTATAAGTTTTAAAATCAGGAAGTGTGGGTCCTCTTACTTCATTCTTCTTTTCCAAGATGGATTTAGATATTTGGGACCACTTACCCTTTCATATAAATTTGATGATCGGCTTTTCCAATTGTGAAAAGACAATTGTTGGAATTTTGATTGGGATTGCATTGACTCTATAAATTTCTTTGGGAAAGATTGACATCTTAATAACAGATATATCACTATTTTTGTGCACTTGCATTTTAGTACCTGAAGGAAATAAGAACTGGAGTTACCTACCAAACAATACACTACAATAATGCTGACACTTATAACTACCCAAATTGTTAATTTTATTATAATTCTTTAATTTGTTATGTTACTTTGAGCCACTGTCTAATCTATTTTACTTTGAGTCCGAGGAAATCCCTTTAGCATGAACCCCTCGATTATGTTTATCTGGGAAAGTCTTAATCACTCATTTTTTTGAAAGATATCCCACTGGATATAAAATAAATGTTTGGCAATTGATTTCTTTCAGCATTTTAATTATTTCAGCCCACTGCCTTCTTGCCTCCATGGTTTTTAATGAGAAATCAGCACTTAATCTAATTCACACTCCTTTGTATATAACACATTGCTTTTCTCTTGCAGCTTTCAGAAGTCTCTCCTTGTCCTTTGCATTTATAGTATGAACAGTATATTTGTCTTCATGTTTATCCTATTTGGGGTACTCTAGGGTTCTTGGATGTGTATATTCATGTATTTTATTAAGTTTTGGAAGTTCTTTAAATACTCCTTCTGAACTGTTGCTCTCTTCTTCTTCTGGGACTCCCATATTGTGTATAATGTACATAATGTACTTGGGGTCCCAGAAGTATCTTAGGCTATTTTCATTTTCTATAATTCTTTATTTTCTTTCTATTCCTCAGCCTGACTCATTTCAAGTATCTTGTTTTTGAGTTCACTGATTCTTTCCTCAGCCAACTCCAATCTTCAATTTAAACTCCTGGGAATTTTTTAAAATTTAATAATATAGAATATTTAATCAAATAAATCCAAAATATTATAATCTCAACATGGGATCAGTATATAAAAGTGATTAATTATATATTTTGCATTCCTTTTTCTCATATTAAAGCTCCCAAATCCAGGATTTATTTTATACTTATAGTCCATCCAATTCAATCCCCATATTTCAAGTGCTCAAGGGCCACATGTTTATACTTAATAAATGGTAGTTATTTTAATTGTTTTTCCAAATGGGTTTGCATTCTCAAGTAAACTTTGCTTATATTTTCTATGTCACTGTATAAGTTTTCTACTGCTGAGTAACAAAGCACCATTTAAACTTAGCTGTTTAAAACAAACAAAAATTTTCTCAGTTTCCATGATTCAGGAGTCCATGCATTATTTTACTGAGTTTTCACTCAAGGTCTAACCATGTTGAATTCAAGGTGTCAGCAGAGCTGCTGTTCTTATCTGGAGCTTCAGGTCCTCTTACAAACTCAGTCAGGATTTTGGCAAAATTCAGTTCTTTCCAATTACAGAACTGAGGTCCTCATAGCTGTTTGCTTTTTACTTTCAACGCAAACAGGAGAGCATCGGCTGCTGCTGCTTATGTCTCTCTTTTTTTTTTTTTAACAAATCAATTTTATTGATACATATTAATAAAGCATAAATCCATCCAAAGTGTACAATCAATGGTATTCGGTGCAATCACATAGTTGTGCATTCATCACCTCAGTCATATTTAGAGCACCTATATTACTCCAATAATACTACTGCTACTAATATTAATAATAATAACCAAACAAACCAACAAACTAAACTTATCACCTCTCAATCTCTTTTAGCTTTCCTTGCCATATATAGCTGCTATTCTTTTTTTTTCTCTAGCATATTTGTATTTATATTCTGTAAAAAACAATATTATATATACATATCACTCATATTCATATTTTGCATTACTTCATTATCTTATACAGTCCCATGTTACAGGTTTTAGCTTTCTTTCTAGTAATAGGTATGACCTAAGACTTTCCCTTTCAAACACTCTCATACTCACATAAATAGCACAGCTAGTTACAAACATTATGATAAGCTTTCAAATTTTGTATTCATTTCCAGTAATTGACAACCTTTTTACCAATTCTGCACATATTAACCCACAGCTTTCCATTCTATGCCATCATTCTATTTTCTGGTGACCTATATTCTAATTATTAACTCCATGAGTTTACACAATGTATTTAGTACATAATAGTGCAATTGCACAGTATTTGTCCTTTTATTCCTGCCTTGCTTCACTCAACATAATGTTCCAGGTTCATCCATGTTGTCATATGTTTCACGATTTCATTTCTTCTTACCAATGCATAATATTCCATCATGTGTATATGCCACAATTTGCTTATCCATTTATCAGTTGATGGACACTTGTGTTGTTTCCAACTAATGGCAATCATGAATAATGCTATGAACATCTGTGGGCAGATGTCTGTTCGTGTCACTGCTTTCAGTTTTTCTGGGTATATACCTAGGAATGGTATTGCTGGGTCAAAAGGCAAGTCTATATTTAACTTCCTTAGGAGCTGCCAAACAGTTCTCCACAGTAGCTGTACCATTCTACATTCCCACCAACAGTCAAAACACATTTCAATCTCTTCACATCCTCTCCAACATTTAGTTTTCTGACTTTTTAAAGAGCCCAGTCTAATAGGTGAAAAATGATATCTCATTATAATTTTGATTTGCATTTCCCTAATCACTAGTGATGTTGAACATTTTTTCATGTGTTTCTTTACCATTTGTATTTCTAGTTTGGGCAGTTGCCTTCTCAAGTCTTTTGCCCAATTTTTAATCAGGTAGTTTGTCTTTTAATTGTTGAGTTGTATGATCTCTTTATATATCATAGATATAAATCTTTATCGGATATGTGATTTCAAAATATTTTCTCCCATTGAGCCAGCTGCCTTTTCACCCTTTGACAAAGTCCTTTGAAGTACAAAATGTTTAATTTTGAGGTGGTCCCATTATTTTCTCTTTTGTTGCTTATGCTTTGGGTTTAAGGTTTAAGAAACTAGTGCCTACCACAAGATCTTGAAGATGTTTTCCTACATTTTATTCTAGGAGTTTTATGGTTGTTGCTTTCATATTTAGGTCTTTGATCCATTTTGAGTTAATTTTTGTATAAGGTGTGAGAAAAGGGTTCTCTTTCTTTCTTTTAGATATGGCTATCCAGTTCTCCCAGCACCATTTTTTAATAGACTGTTCTGGCCCAGCTGGGAGGGCTTGAGAACATTGTCAAAATTCCCTTGACTATAGATGTGAGTGTCTATTTCTGAGTTCTTGATTTGGTTTCATTGGTCAATGAGTCTGTCTTTATGCAAGTACCATGCTGTTTTTTAAACGACATTTTTGGCTATCTAGGGATCCTTACACTTCCAAATAAATTTGATAATTGGCTTTTCAATTTCTTTCAGAAAAGGCTGTTTGGGTTTTATTGGGATTGCATTGAATTTGTAAATAAGTTTGGGTACAATTAATATCTTAATGATATTTAGCCTTCCAATCCATGAACACCAAATATTCTTCTATTTATTTAAGTCTTCTTTGGTTTCTTTTAGCAATGTTTGTATTTTTCTGAACAAAGGTCCTTTATGTCCTTGGTTAAGTTTATTCCTAAATAATTTATTGTTTTAGTCACTATTATAAATGGGATTTTTCCCTATGTCTTTTGATTGGGGAGTTCAAGCCATTAACATTCAGTGTTATTACTGTAAAGGTATTACCTCATCAATTTTTTCTTTTGACTTTCTGTTGTCATATTATACTATTTTCTTTCATTTTACCCTTTAATTTACCCTTCCTAATAATCTTCTTTTCTACCCTACCCTCCAAGTCTCTCAACCTTGTTTTTTCTTTACAGGCTGTAGCACTCCCTTTAGTATTTCTTGTAATTCTGATCTTTTGCTAACATATTTTATCAGTTTTTTTTTTTTTTTTTTTCTCTGTGAAGACTTTGAACTCACCCTCATTTTTGAAGAATGGTTTTGCCAGATACAGAAGTTTTGGCCGGCAATTTCTGTCTTTTAGCATCTTATATACATCATACCACTTTCTTCCTGCAACCATGGTTTTTGCTGAGAGGTCAGCATTTAATCTTATTGAGGTTCCCTTGTATGTGATGCTTTGCTTGTCTCTTGCTGTTTTCAGAATCCTCTCTATATCTCTGATATTTGTCATTCTGAATAGTAGGTTCTTGGGGTAGGTCTACTTGGAACTATTCAGTTGGGGGTACATTGTTCTTCTTGGAAATTTATATTTATGTCTTTTGTAAGGATTGGGAAGTCTTTGGTCATTTTTTCCTCAAATATTCTTCCATTCTCTACTCCTTCTCAGACACCACTAATGTGTATGTTTGTGCATTTCATGTTGTCATGCAAACCCCTGAGACCCTGTTCCATTTTTTCCATTCTCTTCCTTTATTTTCTACTGTCTTTCCAGTTCATATGTTCTGTCTTCAAAATCACTAACTCTGTCTTTGAGCAAATCAGATCTGCTCTTATGTGCCTCTAACGTAATTTTAATCTCATACATCATGTCTTTCATTCCCATAAGATCTGTTAATTTTATTTGCAGGGCTTCAAATTGTTCTTTATCCTGACCCAGTGTCTTCTTAATATCCTTTATCTCTTTAGTCATATTTTCTTTAAATTCTTTGTATTGATTTAGGAGACTTGTGTGATTTTCACTGATTAATTGTCTTCAGTCCTGTATCTCTTCATGATATTTGGTTTGTTCCTTTGCCTTGGCCATCTCTTCCTGTTTTCTACTATGGCTTGTAATTTTCTGCTGATGTCTAGGCATCTGAATATATTGGTGAAATTTACTCTGATGGCCAATTTCTCTCTCTTGCCTATTTTTTTTTAACAGTTCTTCGATATTTGGTTCAACTTATTCCAAGTCTTTAAATTTCCCAGCTAAATTTATTAAAATTGAGCCAGGGACTCACTAATGGGGTGCAAATTTTCTCCTAGGAGTTAGAGTGCATTGAGAACCCAAAGTAGTTTTTGTCCATGCAATTTCCAGACTGTCCAGCAGATGGCGATCATTGGCACACCTATCCATGGAGTTGTTTAACTCTCTGCTTTCCTGTGTTTTGGTCTGGCCAGACACAAGATTCAAAGTGGCTTTGCTGGCTGAATTCACTGAAGAGAATCCTCCCAACTCCCCTCCCTTTTCCCTTGTAGCAGCTGACAGGGAGGAAGATGTTTGTTCTCCTCTCAGTAAAGCCAGGGGTTTTACTCCAGCTTAATGTCTTGGGGGTGGGGAAGTGGAGACCTTCCCAGCTGCTGTGGTGGTTTGGTAACTCATGTTTGTTGTTTCAGGGTCTTCATTTCTCTGTCCCTCCTGCTCCTGGGAGTTGTGCAGTGCTGTTCTTGCCTGCTTTCCCCCAAAGCAGGTCCCTTGGACAGCTTTTGGCTCTTTCTCCTTTGATTTTGTGATTGTTAAGCTGTGCCTGCCTAGTCCAATGCCATCTTCCCCACTACCTCCTGGAAATGTTTTATTTCAGTTAATGTGGAGTTCAATTTCAGTAGTTCTATTTGGCACCTTTTTAAAATTTGAATTTCTTTACTAATATTCTCATATTGTTCATTCACTGTTTTCCTGGTAATAGTTCCTTCTCTGTAGTTCTCCTCATCTCCTTTAGTATTTTTAAGATCATTTTCTGAAAGGCTTTGTTTTGTATGTCCACATTGTTTCTTCTTCATTGGTGTTTTTTCTGGATTTTTATCTACCTCCTTTGAATGGGCCAACATTTTCTGATTGTGTGTCTTGTTCTCTTTTATTGCAAACTGTACATTTTAATACTTTAAAAATGTCAGCTCTGGGATTTATTCTGTGAGGTTTCTGTTTCTTGATTTTGTAAGCTCCTGCAGATAAGACACTGATTTTCTTGAGCTTAGCTTCCCTATAGGGAAGGTCTCCCCAAGGTGAATGCAGTGTGTAGGGTACTCCTTGTCATTTCTGTGCTGGTGTCATGTCCTTAGTTGCTTTGTCATTCCCCTGTTTATAGGAGCCTGAATGCCCCCTCTATTTACCAGAAGACAGACCTCCCTCTCCTGGGTGCAGGGAAGCCTTTATCCCAGACTGTCTGCCTCTGTATTTTCTTACACTCTTTCCTTGTCTCAAGCTGCTTTTGCCTGCAGGGCAAATTTTTGGAGGAAGATGCAAGCCAGAGAGGATTTTCCTAAGTCAGTCTTTTCACAGCTGAAACAGCACCAGAGTCCCTGTTTAGGGCTATAGACCAGCTCCAAAGTAACATGGGAAGAGTATCAGGAAGGGCACCAAGACCTTCTCCCATGGCTCCCCAAAGCTGACCTCTTTTTGACCTTCCCAGCAAATGTAGCCCTTCAACTCAGTCTACCTTGAAGCTCTGAGAAGCATAGGATCTTTAAGTCTCCTCTACCACTGCCTTTGTCCATGGTGGGTTGGAACAATGACTACCCTCACAGCCAGGACTCCAATGATATGAAGTCACTAGCCAAAAGCCGTGATCAGTGACTGGCCTGGTCTTGGGGAAAAGGATTTTTATGTCCCTTTCTGTCACCAGTGAGATTGCACAGTGGCCTCCCACAAGAGTGGGGCCTGAGTGCCAATACCCACCATGCAGAGTGAGCAATTTACAGTTCTTTACCATAATTTATCAGCCTCTTCCTCCCACTCTTCCCTGGATGCTGTACAGTATTCTGTCTACAGAGTTTCAAAATCACTCATATTTTATTTTAATAGCAAATCCATTGAGTCTTTAATTTTCTTTGCAATACAATGCATCAGATTCCTTAATCAAATAATCAGAGAATGACCGCTTCTACAAGGTATCTTCTTATAATATGAAAAGTAGTTAAGTGATCTATCTCCATAACACTAATAAATCCCACTAGAGGGTTAATTAAAAGTATCAATAATTACCCAGCAAATAATATTTATTGACAATTTAATAAATGTGCCTCACAGATATTTAAACCAATATTATTTTAAATCATTTACATGGTACATTTTGTGTGCACTGTGCTCATTTCACAAGACAGTTGAATGTCTATGCAAAGAATATCTTCCTATTTGGAAT
Source organism: Tolypeutes matacus (assembly GCA_026826555.1). NCBI lineage: Eukaryota > Metazoa > Chordata > Mammalia > Cingulata > Chlamyphoridae > Tolypeutes > Tolypeutes matacus. The sequence continues at coordinate 8,121,640 of JAKSZT010037812.1, forward strand.
TCCAAGAGCTCCATCAATTATGAGCCTTGCAGGAATGACCCATTTAGAGTACACATTATTAGGGCTATTCTTTTTTTTTGTCTGATTCCAGGCATGTTAGGGTGTTCTCTAACATCCTTTCTTAAAATGTATTGTTCTACTGCTGCTGCATAAACATTTTATTTACTTTCTGAAAATAATTCCAGACCCAATAATTATAATTAATTTCTACCATAGCTCCTGTTCACAATTAATCCTCTATGATGAAAATATTTCTTTTTATGTCTGACTCTCCCTCCAAAAAAAAATCACACTAGTCCCTACTTTTATTTATGCTTTCATATTTATATTGAAATTTCCTAACATACAACATATATTTCAGTCAATCAATAAAGTATATACTTATTGGATGAGTTGACCAGGGAATAAAAGTGATGCCATAATTTCCTCATTTTATTTTATTGTACCACTTTTCTTTTTGAAGAAACATCTGTCAATTCTTAACTTATTTTCTCCTCTAAGACTTGCTTAAAGGAACAGCATATTTAGATATTAGGTTATTATATTAGAAGCTGACAGGTGCTGGGAGAATTTTTAGAAATAGCATGTCTACTGCTGAAGAATACAGATGGAGAGGAAGAAAAGGATTACTTTTAACATAGAAAAACTATTCTGGAAGATAAATGAATTCAGGGAATAAGTAATGCAGAAACTGAAACTGATTGAGAATAGAAGTTTCCTCCAGAATAAAAAATAAAATACAGAAGAAAACATTTGGATCACATTAACACATGCAGCCTTCTAAAACAAGACCACAGCTGTGCAATTCTCATTGCTTCCAAACATTAAGGGAAAAGGAGTTGCCTATGCAGGTGAAACATTTATAACAGCAAGCCCCTAAAAGATCCTTGTGCTCCCAGAGAGAGAGAAGGATGGGGAGAAGAAAATATGTAATGTAACAACTGCAAGTCTATTCCACAGTCTTATTGTGTAGTAGCGTGAATTAGGGAAAGTTTGAGATGTACCCTTGGGAGGAAAAAGATATGTCCTCATTTTTAACTTGAGGCTGATCCAGGGGCTTTTAACAAAGCAAGTATATATTTATCATTCCACTAAAATTTGAGATTTGTGAATTAAAAGTGCCAAGTTTCAGAAGGATAAAGTAATAGCCCATAATGTCAGTGATAGATTTATATAAAGAGAAAAATACTTTGTGCAGTTGGTCTGATGTAAGAAAGACAATTGTGGTGGATATTGTGATAAGGAAAATTTTGTTGATTATTTTGAAGAAAGAATATATATATTTCTATAGTTTTGAAAAGTGACAGGAAACTTTTCTGGAAAAAATAAAAGTAAATCTTTAACTCTAGATTTGTGGTTCCCCCATATAATGTTTACCTTATGGTAGAACATGTATTTGTTTATTGACTAGTCTATCCGATGTCATTTAGATGTTTTAACTTTGTGTAATTATTGTTACAAAATATGTAAAACTAGCTAGGGTGTCTTTGGAAGTTATAACAAAAGTCAGGCATGTTTCTCTCCTTGTAGAATTTGATGGGGTAAGTTTTTACATTTTATTATATATTTCTGCGTTATTGTCAAGTCACGATTTTATGGTCATATGTTTTTCTTCCTCCAAGTAAAATGGATAGTTACTGTTTTTCTAGGTTGTGAACATTGCATTTTGCATGCTAAAGATTTTCCTCCCACCTAACCATTATTTTAATGAGACCAATACTCAAAATCTCTAAACTATTCTTTCCTTGCTCTCTTGCACTGAATGCAATAATAAATTGAAAAGAAATGAGCTCATTATGCTTTTCCATCTGAAATGAAAGAGCAGAATTGCCGTCCTGGCAGAAGATGATTTTACAGCTTAAGGCATTTTTTTCCATGTTTTTCTCTTTTCCTCCTTAGAGTCCTGGTATATAAATTTGCCCAATTTCACTACTTTTGGCAGGTTCCTTGTTAAGCTTTTCAGAAACTCTGATTCCACCTATAAGTAATAGCCCCCAGTAGCAAACAATTCATTCTAGACTTTAACAACACGTCCCAGTTTCTGTTGTGAGACACACCTTTAGTTTTTGCTCTTTCCTAGCCTTACTTCTAAAAGTTACCAAAGAGGTTTATTACGTGTGGAAAATGTACTAAAATTCAATTCTTAAAGATGTATATAGCACATAGATATATATGTATATATAGAGACAGCCCACTTGTGTGGGTGTGTGGAGGTGTATATGTTGAAAGTGAGAGAAGGCATTTATTTATTTAAACTTACTTAGTATTCCTCTAAATTATCAACATATATTCTTCAAATTCAACAAAGCTAAAATTCAAAAAATTTTGGAAAAATATATTAGTTAATTTTGGAGAATTGAGGTAATATATGTTTTCAGAGGATGAGAGTATGAGGGATGATAGGAATTCTAAAATAGCACTAGGACAATTTTTAATGCTGGAATTCAAGAAAACAGAATATTTATTTTAAGGTCTAAACTGCCAGAGGTATATTTCTAGAAAGTGATTTTTAAGACTATCCTTTAGTTTTTTAAGAGTTAAGAAGAAAAATCAGTATTTCCAGAACTGATGTTCATATACAGGCTTAGTGAATCATTGCAAATCAACAAAACTATACTAAGAAAATTCTGTGCCCTTACCAGTATCAAAAATGATGAGGGAGTCATAAAATATGAGATGAAATCTCTGCTCTCAATTAATGTATTACATAGTTGCAAACATAGGCTACATATCTTAAAGGAAAAGATAAATAATAATGACAGCTGGCATCAATAGCCTCATGCTCAGAGAGTGCCTCTGAACTGTTTTGCCCAGGTTCCATGACTAGAAAAGGATTTTTTAAGTTTTATTTATAAATGTGAATGCAAACTGGCTTTGAACGGGAAAAGATAACAAACAAAAATTCGACTCATATCCACTTCTTTAGATCCTCAATTTTACTTTCTGATATTCATGGTCCCCTCTGTATTTCATTTCTTTTCCCTTTCCTGCCCTCTTTTGATTATTTATTGGTATTCCATTTTATCTATTGGATTTTTCAACTGTATCCCTTTGTAAATTTTTATGGTTACTCTATGATTAAAATATGCATAAGTAACTTTCCACAGTCTACATAGAGTTAGTATTTTACCACTTCAAGTGAAATATAGAAATCTTATAACTATATAAGTTCTTTTCTCTCTTTCCTCTTTGTAATAGTTACATATATCACATCTACATACATATTGAAAACCCCTTCAGACTAATCTATGTTTTCTCTTTTCAATCCTTAAAGGTATTTTAGAGAACTTATGAGAAAATTAGTATATTATATTTATCTAGATATTTATAATTTCTGTTGCTCTTTCTTCATTTCTGAAATTCTGTCTATCTCTTTTATCATTTCCCTTTTGAATGAAGATCTTTCATTAGCATTTCTTTAGTGCAGGTCTCTTGGTGACCTTTCCCCTTGTCTGCAAATGCCTCAATGGTTTGGCAGTCCTTTCTTCTCAGCACTTTAGAAATATTGTTCAACTATCTTCTGGCCTCTGTGGTTTCTGAAAAGAAACCTGCAGTTGTTCATATCATTGTTCCTCTATATTTAATGTCTTTTTTTCTCTGATTTCTTTCAAGACATTTTTTATTCTTTTTGATATTTAGTAGTTTGATTATATTGTGCCTGGCCATGGTTTTCCGTGAGTCTATCTTGTTTGGGAATTCCTAAGCTTCATGATTTTGAAAATGTTTTCAACAAATCTGGGAAGTTTTCTGTTATTATTTCTTTAAATATTTTTTTTTTTGCACTAATCTCTCCTATTCTTCTGGTAATCTAATGATAAAAGGTTAAAACTTTTGATATTATCTCATAGATCTCATAGGTTCTGTCCTTTATTTCTTTCAATCTTGGCCAACCATTCCTCAAATTAGATAATTTCCTTTTTTTCTCTCTTTTCTCTCTTTTTCTTTTTTTGGTTATTATATTTTTCTAAATATTGGGCTCTTTTTTGCAGCTTCTATTTCTTTGCTGAGAATTTCTATCTTTCCATTCCCTTCAACAAGAGTGTCTGCCCTTACTTCATGTTACCTGCTTATAATAGCTGTTCTAAGGTAATTGTTGCGTAAATACAATATCAACATAATTTCAGAGTTGGCATCTGTGTATTTTATGAAATTTCATTTATTATCATATGCATAGTCAATGGTTTCCCTGTCATTTTTCATTCTGAGTATCTCCTTGTTCTTTCACTTCTCTGCCAAATCTATTCTGTTACAAATAAGGCTTTCAAATATGCTTGTGTTAGTTTTCACAGTTTTTACTATCTTACATTAGCGTATATAATTAATAATATGTATTATGATATAAGGATAAACACAATTATATAATTCTCTCTTCATACATTTATGTGTAACTGTATTTATAGAGAAAAATCATAATTATATATAAACTATTAATAACACTTAAACTATTAATAATTTAGTAGTAGAAATTTCTCCTCTTTTTTCAGTGATATTCTCAGATATGGTTTGCTCTTTTTGATCTTCCATATAAATGTTAAAATACATTTCTCATTTTAAGAAATGATTTTGTTAGGACTTAATCTTTAAAACACATTGGGTATAATTGTCAGCTCTACAATAATTTCTGGAAAGTGAAAAAACATTTTTTTCCTTTTTAATTTCTTTCAATAAATATTTATAAGGTTCTTATTACACAGCTTATAGATATCTTGATAGAATTATGTCAAGTCTTATAAATATATAGTGTAAATTTATTTTTTATATGTTTTAATATTTATTTTTGCACTATATTACTTTAAATATGAAATGGTTGATACCTAAAAAGACTTTATAGCATATCTTTTTCTTCTAAAACATATCAATAAAATAAACCTCCATGAACACAAAATTCAACTGAAGAAAGGAGAATAAGATTATCTGCAATATATCTATAGCCCTATTCCTCATCCATTTCATTCATTTACTTTCCCACAAATAGATCACAATTGCCCTGAATTTTATTATTAAAATCTACTGGTGACTTTTATAGTCTCACCATATATGATCATTTATATTATATTTGGTTACATTTTTTAGCTTTATAAACAGCACCAGCACCATACTTTATATAGCCATTTGGGAATTTCATATTCACTTACCTATTTTTTTTCTTAGACTTATCCATGATACATGCATTTGTAATTCATTCATTTTTCACTGCTATATGTCATATTAATTTATTCAATCTTTTTGCAATGTATTTTTTAATTTTAATTTTGCCATTAAGACCAGTGATTTTATGTAATCATGCTTTTTGAAAGAATAAGACACTTAGTCATTTAAAATATTCTCTGCGATTATTGGCTTTTGAAAGAAATTTTATTTATAGTTTAATTTTAAGAGGTTTCTAACTTACTAGCTGAAAAACATTAGAATAGGTACAATAGCCATATGCTCAGAACTTAAAAATTTTAATTACATACTCTTTACCTTTGATTTCTTAAGCTAATTACTATTTGCTGTTTTCAAAGCTTAAAGTCCCAGACCTCTATGGTTTACTTTAGAAACATTTTGAAACTTTTCAATGTCAGAAGAAGGTATAGATTCATTTCCCCAAGAGCAAAAGAAGAGGAGATGAGAGAAAAACTGAAGACATAAACATGGCAATACCTATTGTGACAAGTTATATCTGGGAGAATGGATAAGTGCACATGTACGAAGTTATGATCAATAAATTTAAATAATAGGGATCATTTTCTAATGATGATTTCCCAGACCTCACTGACTTCAGATTTATATTTCAATTGTAATAATTTATTTTAGAGAAAGTAGTTTTGTTGCAAAATCAGTACATTTATATATTTTGTAAAATTTAAGAGCAAGAGGAATTTTTAAAAATATAAAGTTTGTTTCCTTAAGTGAGAAATTTTTGAGGGTTTTCATTTGGCTTAGAGATTTCTTTAGTTATGACCTGGAGTTTGGCCCTAGACTAGGAGGTGACTATAATTTGGTCAGGTCACTGAGTGCCAACAGAGTTGGTGTTTTCTGCAGATTTTATCTTGAAAGGCATTTGAAGATGGAGTTCAGGGTGGAAAGGAATTTCAGATAGTGAAAAAGAGGAAGAGATAGTTGGCTCAGGGGTCTAAGCTGGAAAATGATTACATAGAGGTGGTAGAGCAGAAAATATGGACTCAGGGAAATTTGGGGGGATGTGTTTCAGATTCTAGTTTGTGATTAGCTTCAGATAAGTTAGAGACAATCTTTTAGGGTTGCAGTTTTAGAATCTTGAACCTGTTTTGAGGCCTTTTAATACCATTTGAAATAAGCACCCCATTGCATTTGTCTTATTTTAGTACTGTGATTTTCCAAATGTAATCACAAATTTAGCTAACTAAAAGGATCTCCACATTGGTCATTGATTAGACCAGGGGTTCATAACCTTTTTTTGTTCCACAGACCCCCTTACCAGTCAGGTGAAAACCATGAACTCCTTACTAAGTCCACACTATACTGTGTATTATTTAATAAATATATCACACCCGCACCAACACATCCCCACAAGAATAATGTGGTTTTTTTTGAATAAATTCAAGCTCATTGACCCCTTGTTAAGAACCCCTGGATTAGACAGACTATTCTGAGTGAAATTTTCCATTGGTCCAGAAACAAACATGAATGAGCACCTTAGTGTTTGAACATGTGGTTGTCCAGAGTCTATGAAGAGAATTCAGAAAGCTTTTTTGAACTGCTAATGCCTATGATAAGGAGAGTAAACACAGTTAATTACCTAAACTCCAAACTCAAATAACAAATTGAAAATAAAGCTAGAAGTGTTACAACACAAGGAAGCAGAGCCCAGCTCTGAGAGAACATGTGTTGAGCCTTCTTAGAGGCTGGAAGAGATGGAGACCCTAAAGGGCTCAGTAGGTAACCAGAACCATGTCCATCAGAGACTTCAGAGACCAAAGGAGAGTATCTTTGTTACTCTGACACCAAATCTGTCGAAAGAACTGCTACTGCAAATAGAAAGAAGGGAGCTTTATTAAGAGTATAACAATTTGCAAACGGGGCAACACAAACTGAAAGGAGGTATTCCAAAATATTTGAAGGGCATTGGGAATTTATAGTTCCCTCCGAAAAGGGAAATTACAGTTGTCAGGTGAATTTTATTCTAGTGGCTTATTGGAATATCGATGCAGCAGGAAACTTGTTTGAAATTGGTCAGACGTAGGCCTCTTTTTCCTTGTTCTGATTTCTGTAATTCTCATAGTCCAAGCTGTGTGTTCCTGAAATCTGACTGGGCCAGCATGGGGTATCCACCTTGTTTGCCTCCTTTGCTGGGAGCTATTTTGTAACCCAGTGTCTGAAGGTCAATTTAGAGTTCCTTTAACACACCAAAAGTCCCACGTCCTGGGAATCCTCTGGATTTGGGCATTCAGGTGTGGTTGTTTACCTACATAACAGTATTATTTCAACTCTGGTGGGCAAAGACTGGGTAGCACTCAGTTTTGAGGTGTTCAGTATATGTACTGAGGCCAATGTTTCTACCATTGTTTATTCTAATAACTTCAACTAATACAACTGCAGGCTATTGACATAGGAGACTTTTTATATGTTCACTGATACAGAAAGAATTAGATTGTGGAAAAGTCTGTTGAAGGAATTTTACAAGCCCATTCCTTAGAGTTCCATGTCTGTGCTGCTTTGTTGAAGTTTGACAGCTAATTCTTAACTTAGATATTCTATTTTCAGGTATTTCAGTTTGTTCATATGGGCACTGACCAGACTTTGCCAAGAGTAGAGCTGCTAGAATACTTTCCATAAAATCTTAACATTTGTAAGGAAAATATTTTATTTAAATTTCTTAGGGTGTAAGGTGAAAATAATTCATGTTACCTATAGAATATCTGGAAGTTTTAAATTAGGTAATGCCATGAAGTGCCTGGTACACCTAAAGAAAACATTCCATGTGTGCTAGGGACTATTAAAGTCATCATTAATTTTATCATAATTATAACATTTATTATAAATCCTGGCCACAGATCCATAAACAATTTCACTTGAATTTTATACAGAAGAACAATTTTTCTGGATCAATTAGGGTTCACCTTTGTTATAATACCATTTCTGTAAAATGTCTATTCCAGAAAAACATTTTGTTAGAGTAGAAACATATCTGTTGAAATAATCAAAATGGACAAAATTGGCCATTATTTACACCCCATAGGCAACTCAAAAAGCCATCCAGTTTGTGTTAGAAATAAGTGATATTTTGGGAAACGGCTGTGGCTCAATCAGTAGGGCTCCCGTTTACCATATGGGAGGCCCCGGGTTCGGTTCCCGGGGCCTCCTGGTGAAGGCAAGCCTGCCCGCATGGCGTGGTTAGCTGACCCAGCGAGCACAAGCAGCAAGGGGGGGATAAATGAATAAATAAATAAAATCTTTAAAAAAATAAAAAAAATAAAAAATAAAATAAAATAAAATATATAACAAAAAGCAACAAAAAATAATTAAAAAAAAAAAAAGAAATAAGTGATATTTTATAGACATCCTTATATGAAGTTTGGAGTATGAGAATACAGTTCTCTTCTAAATGTGTTCCTGCAGTATACTTCAAGCAGTCATGTTCTCTCAGGAAGTACATTTAACCTGAAAATCTGATTGCCAAAAAATCCTGGTTAATGTAGGCAGTATTTCTCAAGAGAAATCTTTAAGGTCAAGGAAGCCACTGGACCTGTTTTAAGAGGTCTCTTTGTTATGCTAAGTAAGTATCTGAAACTGTCTGCCTGGTCCTACTCAATTCCTTTAAAGAATTCACCTCTTGTTGAGCTAAGTGAGTTGCACATATTTAAACTCAACATCCTTAGTAGATAGATACACATTTATAGGGCTGTCTTCAGAGTTGCTTTCATTTCTTCACCTTGTACCTTGTCTAGTCCCTTGCAAGCACTCCCATGGTCCATCATTTTCCCTCTTACACCATTTATTCTACAGCCTTGCTTCTGTTTGCTTCCTTTTGCTAATGTCACATAAATTGGTGATGTGCTCTGATTTAGATCTTGCCATTCTTATATATCAATGTTTCATCATGGATTGATCATTTAGAAGGAAACACACCCATAAATAAAAAATTTGAAGTATATATTCTGTCTTTGAAAGCAGCCGTTAATAAACATATGAATGGGTAGATTCTGGACACTACAAAAGTTGTAATCCTGATATTTTCACTTCCTTTTTAAGGACACTGAGAATTTGTCACCCACCTGGCAAAACACCTCCCCTCCCCCAACCCACAGAAACATTAAGAAAAGTAAAGAGATAACATATTACATAAAAATAAAAGAATAAAAATTAAAATATGATTGAAAAAAATCATTCCCTCAAATCCATGCAAAATTGTGTGTGTACTATAATAATGAAAAAAATCACAGATTTGTAGGACACTTTGCAATAGACAAAGCAATTTTAACATAATTTCCTCATATAATTATCATAAACTCTTTTGATATATATGTATGTATGTGTGTATCTGCATATATATATATGTATATATGTGTATATATATGCATATGTACATATGTGAATATACATATGTTTATGTAGGTAGGTGCTATCTTTCATTTTTCTATGAGGGAGATGAGAATCAAGAAATGATGAGACTAACATTTCAATCCATGTTTGTAGCTGGTGCTGATTTCCAGGTTCTTGGTTATGTCATAAGAAAGAATTCAGAGATGCACCACAGTTATAAGAAAGTTAGTGGAAGAATTTATTATAGGGAAAGTATACCCATCAAGTTATGTGGGCAGGCATGCTGTGGAGATGCGCCCCTTTTCCAGGTGCTTCTGTTTTCCTTGGCTATCACTGGGATTAGGATTTATACTGATTAAAGTATTTAGGACAAAACAGGGAAAATTCATTGGGTGGTTTGATTTTTAGGGTTTGGTGTCCAGTGGTATTGCTTTTGAGCCCTGCTAGAATTTACTGCATGTGGGGCTTATGAAAATAGGTAGGTAGTGTGGGAATATCCTGTTTTTCTCCTTTTCCTGCTGGGTGGATGTTGCAAGCTGCATTCCCATGGCTTTTTTTGTGCACCTGATTTTATAAGTATATGACATAGATACAGAAGGTGACTTATGGCACCAAAAGATCTGATAATCTTGAGTCATAATTTGAGTTAGTAAATTTACTTAAAACTATGGATTACTAAACTACATTTGAAGAAATAAAGTGACTAAGAACTGGCTAATAATTCGTCTGTTTGTTCATTATTTATTATTGCTTCATTATTCATTGTTATATATTGAAAAAATGTTCTGGAGAAATTGGAGCTTTAAAAATGACAAATCAACTGAATTAAAGAATATAATACTCTATAGAAAGTTTAATATTTCGTCATGCTTGATATAGAGGATCAAAAATTTTTGGTAACAAGTTAATTTTACAGTCTCTGAGGGCTCTCAGGCACCAAGAAGAGTTACTAAATTATTAGCATAAAAACATCAGAAGAGCATTCAGTGGAAGATGTGGAGATTTACAAAATTGAGCAAGCAACTCTCTTTGTAGTTGGCTAATTTTATTTGTGGCACAGTTTCTCACTTCTCCCCCCTTCTTCTCCAGCTTTACAGTTTCTTCCACAGAGGAGGAAAAACATATGTTCCTACCCCTTGACTTGCTTTGGCCCATGTAATTTTAGCGGGTGTACAGTGAACAAAGAATTGGAAATTGCTTGCATATTTGGGATCCTTCCCCCTTGCCACTGCCTTCATCATGAGTTGAACAGGCCCATGCTAACTTACCAGTCTTATGAGGAGCTTGATGGATATGTGGAGCAAAACAAGCCCTCCTAGATCAGTATACCCTTAACCATCCTGCAGACATGTGAGCGAAATAAATGCCTACTAATATTAGTAAATACTTACTAGTAGTAATAAATGCTTACTAGTGTTATTAAATGCAAATGAATTTTAGGGACAGAAAGCAGATCAGTGGTTGGGGTGGAGGGTGTGTTAGAAAGAGACAAAGAGGAGTGGGAGGGATGGCTAACAAAGAACTTTGGGGGATGATGGATTTCTTCATTATCTTAATTGTTACAGTTTCTCCGGTATAATCATAATTCAAAACTGATCAGATTAGATACTTTAAATCTCTGCATTTGTGCTGTATGCAAATTATAGCTCAATAAAGCTTTAAAAATGCATGTTGTTGTTTGTGCAGAGTTTACATTTGTTTGTTATTCAGCATGTTGTGGCCATAGTTGGCATATCACTTCACTCTATAACAAGAGAGCTGAACCATTCCATTCCTTAGTTCCACTTCATTTCATGATGGTTTCACTACCAAAGGAATACAATAGTGCCAGCATAATTTTGAATAATGATATAATTTTCCTATTTCTTATGTAATATTTATATTTTATTCATTGATTAAGCTAATATTTTTCAATTCCTATGTGCCAGGCTCTGTGAAAACAACAGTGAATAAAATAGCAGTCAAAACTCTCTGCCTTCTTAGAACTTACATTCCCGTGGGTGGGAAAAGACAAAAGATAAGACAAACAATAATATTTCTAATACATTAGACTGTGATCAATCCTAAAGAAAAAAATTATGGGAAAAGGGACAGATAAAAGGAGTGTCAAGAAATGGGAGGTTGTGGTTGTAGTTTTTTTTTAGTTCCAATGCAGAATATTTATAACTTCTATAATAATTAATCAGGACATACTCTACTTGAAGCAATCTTTACATGAAATTCTAAATACATTCATTATTCAAAGAATATTTATTAAATACCTATATATGGTAAGCAAAATAAAGACCAGGAATGATTTGGGACATGCATTTTGGAAATCTTTAATACATTTGCATAAAATATGATGTAATTCCAACCAATAAAAAGAAGGTCATAGACTTAAAAGTCTTCACAAATTTTGTAGGTAGTGGAAACTTGTGAAAATATACAGATATACGATTGTGAGTTGTAGTGTTTAACATGATCTTGACAGAACAAGCTCCACCTACAAGGCATTACTGATCACTTTCTAAAAATTGTAATTATACAATGTCTTCTAAACACAATATGTCTGCATGCCAGATGCAGGCCTTGGATTCTTGTCCTTAGCCTATGACAGTATTTGTTTAAATAGTATTGTCTCTTTAAATTAGTTGTGAGAAAATTTCAAATAAATGTTTTTCATCATATAAAGTCCATGTCAATATTCTTGGTTGGGTGACTTTTTATTTGTCTATCTTCCCAATAAGTCTCTGGGACCTTATTCAAGTATGCTCAAAATCCATTTCCTAGTATTCTCTGCCAGTCCCCATTGGTACATAGTAGCTATAGCCTCTAATTCTTTGTGGACTAATCTCTTTCCTTCCATAGGAGGAACAGTATTTTTTTTTTTTCTTTTTTCTTTTGATCAGTCTCTGTCATCACCTATCAACTGTAGACTAGATGAAATGTTGGAAAAGGCAGCAGACCGTGAGGTGGAGAAGCACCATTTTTGTGACATTTTCATCTCAAATGAAGCTTTTTCATAGCTTTTAGGCACGGGGAGGCAACTCTCTTCTAGCAAACTGGGCATGGGGAGACTTCTTTATTCCACAGTGTCTACAAATAAATTTTGAGGTTTGCAGTTCTCAAATACACCCAACCAAATGGTGCCTCATTGTCTTAAGGTCATACTTCTTCCTTGTTAGGGCCCTGACTTTTGAGTAGGAGACCTACAACAGTTATTAACTCAGTCTCCCTTGTAATTCTGTATTTTCACAATCAAATCTTTGGTCTGACTGAGCTCTCTAGTTATGGGAGTTGAGGGTGTCTTTATATGCTTTCCCACCTCATGCCTTAAAATGAGAATTGGTCCATTTGGGTCTCTCATTTTCTTCCTTCAGAGCTTTGAAATAGTTTTCAACAGCCAGCAAACTCTACAATGCTTAAAATTACTACTTTTGGTGCTATTGCATAAGCTAGTTCATCACTTAAGTCTGTATTCCATTCTGATTAACCACAGATGAGAGTTTTAATAATTTTAATGCTATAGCATAGCAGCATTTATTACCATCCCACCTGAAATGAAATTCTTGTTACCATCTGCCTAAAGACTAATCTAGTTCCACTAAACCCACACAAAGGTTCTGTTTCCTAGGACCACTTTTGTTATCATATGATATAAGATATATTTCCCTCAGTAACAAATTCTGAGACACATTGTGCATTCTAGTTGTTATTTGGGAGATGAAATAAAAAAGCACTAATAGGTAAGTGGGGAATTGAGAAAAATAAGGGATAGAACCCAATAAAATATTATTTATTTAATAGGTTCCAGTTCTAAGCAACCAGGATTTATAAATTTTGATTTTTCCATCACTTGCAACTGAACCTAATCCAGACTTGGAGAGTCAGAGTGCATTTCCGTTGTTTGCTATCAAGAAATCTGACTGGTGAAGTATATTTATTCAGTCTATCAACTGTAAATTTGTGACTGTATAATAAATATATGTGCCAGGCAGTGTGCTAAATATTTTATCTACACTTCCATTTGATATTTTTAATATTCCAATGGAAATATTGTTATCCACCTTTCACAGAAGATGAAATTGAACCTGAGGAGGATTTCTCTCACTTTCCTAAATTCATACATGTGGTAGGTGGCAGAACCACATCTTACCTTCAAGTGTCTGATTAAAAGGTCCACACCTTTAATGTAACAAACCTGGTATCTGACTTCTTTCATGGAATATAAATTAAAACAACCATTGTTTGAAGACTTACCCTACTTCTGAAATATATTGAATACCTTGAAATTTTAGACTTGTCATATAAATTTCTGTTTAGTTAGCTTTTTGTTATTCTACATGTACCTTGTTTAATTTATAGACTCAAATTAATATCATGCAATTATCACTCTTTTGTGTTTGGATATTTAGTCTATAGCTTTAGCTCTTCCAGTATATCTCTCAATCTTTAATCTGTTTTCAAACATTTTCCCCAATACTTCCAGCTTTGCGTCTTCTTCAAATATAATATATAGGATTTCATAGTTTCACGGAGTAATCATAAATTGAAGCAGTCCAAATACAGCTTAGTAGTTGAAATATCCAAGTGGAAATTTATTCTAAATTATAATTAAGTATTGTAATTTAAACATCCACTAAAATCCCATTTGACAAGAACAATGCCCATATCTCTTTCAAAAATTCTTGGAAAACCTATAACATATTTTGCTCAAATTCAGCCTCACTATGTTTACTGTATTTCTAGGATTTCTATGTCTGGTAAAAGGTGTAAAAAAAAAAAAAAAAAAAAAAGGAGATAGGGGAAGTAACTAATTATTTTTACGAAACATTTCTATGATAACTATTGATGTGACTAATAAACAATCATCTTAAATACACATTTATCTAAAACCTTAATTGTACTTTAAGGATGTGTTTTGCATTACCTAGTAATTTGTTTAGCCCTGCCTTTATGCTTCATCTACTGTGCTCAACTCTGTTAATGACCACATCTGCCATAGGCAAAATCTCTGATCTTCTTTTTTTTTTTCATTCTGGCAAAGAGACCTGGGCCCATTTATAAGGTACTGTATAGGAATTCCATACTTATTCAAGAATTCAGATACCTCTTAGTAACGTTTGTGCTATCTATTTTATACAGATAACAATATTCTTAGAGAAGATGGAAGCAAATAGTTTGGATCTACTTTTATTGTCAGTTATCTTGAGCATCATATCTATATCTTTCTGCGAATTAACTTATAAGAATTTGGTTTTATTCTAGTTATAGAAGCAATATATTGTCAATGTAGAATAGCTTCCTAATAAAGACAAATAAAATTAAGACATCTCCAGATATGTATGTATGTGTGTGTACATTTCTATATTAGTCTACTTTTATGCAAATTTGTTACACATTTACTATATCATTAGTATGTAACTATGACATTTTTGTAAACTCCTTGACGGTCATATAGTATCCCATCATATACAGACTCACTTAACTTCACTTTTTGTTGGATATTTATATTATTTACAAAAGAAAATGTTTTAAAATAATATCTATGTAAATATAGAACTTTTCATTATTCCTAATAATTTAATTTTATAGATTTCTATATGGAATGTTAATGAATCAAACAGTATAAACATTTTAATGTTTTTGATATATTATTGTGGCTTTTCCTTTTGAAAGAAATCATCTTTTCTCTGGGCATAAGAGTAACCACATTTATTTCAGAAAAAGTAATTAAGGTTAATATCTCACTATCCAGAGATTTAGCACTTAAAATTATGGATACCCAAACATATGTCAGTAATTTATTTGAAAATACTCTCCAAATCATCAATGATTTTGACCCAGAATTATAAGGTACTTAAAGTTTTGTGCAGTTGGTAATCAACATTGTAGTTACCTACAATAGTCAGATTTAGCTAATTCAATTAGATTCTAAATTTAAAACTCTAGATTTCAAATAATTAATTTTTAGTTTGTTTTAGTTTTTTTATTTTATTAGTTATTTTTCCACTAATATGAACAATTTTTTCTCACAAAAGATTTGTCACATTGAAATTACAAAATCAAACACACAATCTAGATATATGAACTATATATACATTTCTGTAACTCACTTTAATTAGGCCTTCACAAACCCGCCTGTACATTCTAATTTATCCACCAACACTACTTTTTACTGGGGATTGAACCCAGGACCCCCGACATGCAAGGCAGGTGCTTAACCACTGAATTACACCTGCTCTCTCAACACTATTTCTATTTTTTTTTTTTTTTTTAAGATACTTAGATTACATAAGAGTTACACAAAAATATAGGGATTCCCATATGCCCCGCTCCCCACATCTCCCACACCCTCCCACATAAACATCCTTCATTATTGTGGCACATTCATTGCAATTGATAAACACATCCTGGGGCTTTGCCACTGAGCATGGACCATAGTTCACATTGTAGTCTACACTCTCTCCCACACAGTTCTGCATGTTATGTGACGATATAAAATGGCCTATATCTGTCGTTGTAATGTCATTCAGGACAATTCCCAAGTCCTGAAAAAGCACCCGTATTACAACTGTTTTTCTCTCTTCTTGCCGCCAGAGCCTCCAGTGGCCACTACCTCCACATCAATGTTGTAATTTCTTCCAATGCTACTATAGACATATTGTGATTCTAACACTACTTCTTAAGAGCAACATCACTCTAAAAGAAAAATTAATACTACCAAATACGAATTATTTTCACTTTATGACTTGAAAGGATAGAAAATAGATATCTCATATGAATATGGGAGTTACCAAGCACAAATCCAATTTATTTGTATGAACTTTTAAAAACATATTTTATAGGAATAATTAGTAGAAGAAATGGCTAATCAAAATCTTTAATAATTTTACATTAGTCTGCATCAAAGGGGTTCTGATGCAAAGTACCAAAAATCTGTTGGCTTTTATAAAGGGTATTTATTTGGGGTAAAATCTTACAGTTACAAAGCCCTAAAGAGTCCAACTCAAGGCTGGTTTCTCACCAAAGTCAGTTGCCACATGTTGAAGATGGTCGCTGATCTCTGCCTGGTCTGCCCTTCCTGGGCTTCCTCTTTCTCTTAAGGCTCCATGGGCCCAGTTTATTCCCAATCTCAGTTGTATGTTGGCAGGGCTTGTCTCTCAGGGCTTCCTATGCCAGTCTCATCCCTCTTCCCAGTGTCAGTTGTAAGCTATCAGCAAATGGCTCATCTCTTCCTGGGGCTTTAGCTGTTTGCGTCTTCTCCTTTCTGTCACATGGCAAAGTTCTCTCCTTTTCTGGGTGAGTCCTCTTGAGTGAGTGTCTTTTTATATCAGCCCACCAACAGGGTGGAGCTACACCTGAGATACACCTTACTGAAGTAGCCCAATCAGAAGCCCTAAATTCATTTTATCAAGTAAAGTTAATCAGATGCCCCTCATTGAATTTAATTCAATCAAACGGTATCCCACCCAGAGGATTAGATTAGTTTACACACATAATCTTTCTCTTTTTGGGATTCATAAATAATCTCAAACTGCCACAGATATTAACTCTATAAATGAAATGATTTAAGAGAGGACATTTTATATGGTTAATTAATTGCATTCCAAGAGTTTTATTTGTTTTGATTTTGGTTTCTAATGCAAAGAAAGAACTTTATTTTGTCTATTAGCATTGCAGTGCCAAGTCATATTTTCTGTAGAGTTATAGTGATGAATTTTCAGGGGGCTACACATAGCTCTTAAAAATGCAACTGATCACTAAGGGAAATATCTAATTTTTAACACTGTGTAGATTATTTCAGCCAAAATTCAAGAATAGAGGTTTTTTTGGAGAGAGGCAGAAATTCTAGGCTTGCCAGAGAAAGAATATATGATGTCATTGAATACACAGATGTCCACTAATCACAGAACTAAGTTATAACAGCTTCCTTTTCTAGAATGTCATCTACCTCATATGCAGATCATAAAATACTAAGTCTCAAATGCCTAAACATCTCCATCCTGTGCACAGAAATCCCATGAGTTCCTGTTCCCATAATTGAAGTGACACACACAGACACACACACACACACACACACACGAGTAACTATCAAAGTCAGGATATTAATGGCTTCACAGTAGCAACACAAAATATACCCATGTCACAGTCATAGAGAAGGTTATATACACACTATGCATTTCAGCCTTGAAATGTGGACACAAAAACATCCCATTCTCAATAATCAGTTAATTTGCTGACAATTTTATCACAATATACATTGAATATTAGTCGCAGGGAACCCAAACACACAAGCTGATTTGTGTATGTACTTGTGTGTGTGAAAGTTCTATGTGTTTTTTTAGCTTTATCATATATTGCTTCATAGTGTTTGTGTCAAAATTTTTTTCCACAGTAATTGACAAATCTTTCATGAGGGATTATTTTAGCTCTTATATAATCAGAGTAGATAGTTCTAAATTTAAGAACAGTTGATTGATTTTCACTAGATTAAAAAAAAAAAAAAAAAACGAGCTCCAGGATCATCGGTCTAGATGCAAAGATATATCGAAACTTGGCAGTCTAATTCTGCAACTTCTTCTATCTGTTTACATTTTACTGCAATGGACCCAAGTTCTAAGTTTACTTAAGTACAACACTAATATCAGAATATAGCATGTAATGAGAAAAAAATGTCTGACAAAACAGTGTCATCTGGTAGGATAATATCATTCTTTGATTAGTGAATATAAATGGTAGAAATCCACCAGAATATTGGATAATGTTAGAAATTCAGGAATGATCACAGACTTCTTTAGTCTTCTTGGGGAGTTTTGTCTTATATAAATTATGTTACTTTGGACACTATTATGAAACAGAGAGCTGAAAAGTAAAAAAAAAAAAAAAAAAAAAAAAAAAAAAAAAATTACACCAGTAAGTATTTGAAAGGTACATAAAGCAATGAGAAGTTAAGTTACACACAAACACACAACCACATGGACACGGTGATGTCTCCCAGCAGTCACTTTAAAAATATATTTTTAAAATTAAATTGCTATAATTTATTCAAGCATTCTAAAATGGGATATGTATAAATAGCATTAAATGAATGTTTTCAAATGTTATTAGTTTTTATCCTGACATTCAACGTTTAATCACAAAGAATTAGAAAAATTGTATGTGACTCAATTCAGTAAAATGCATAATAATAAGTGAAAAGTAAAATATTTAAAAGTCTCTGAAAAGATATAATGGCATCAAGACAGGCTCTTTGCAAATTTCACACATCATTGCTTATATATGTCATTGCTTGATATCGAGCACAGATATTTACCTTTAAAAAATACAGGAATATGATAGAAGTTCAATATCTTTCCAAAGATAAATATATCATAATGTGAAAGATAAGTGGGTCTTCAGGCACATTTTAATATACTCTCTAATTATAACTGTGGGTACTTCATGATTATTTACAGGAAGGAAAATACTAAAAAATTTAGTTTAAGACAATGACCCATAACTTAAATAAAAGAAAGGGATGTCTGAGTCTTGCTGTTAAAAATCAATATTTGGTAAATGTGCCATTTGTCTCTGAATATCTATATGATTAAACAATTAAAGGTTTCCATTAGCCAAATGGAAATATTTCAGTTTCCCTTCTGAGTCTGTAACACTGCCCAAATTCTCAGCTTTTACAGTAGACCCTGCCGTGACCTGTGATCCCCATGGTATAGAGTTGAACAAACATCCCAACCATGATTAAAGGGTTTACCCTAAGGAAGAAAGGATGCTTTGTTATTAGAAAATTTCTAAATAATAGTGCTACTGTAATAAAGAGAAAAAATGTCTGGATACATCAATTTATGGATATTAGAAAAATATTCTTTTTTGTATTAACTCTTCTGTGATTATGTATGTATTTTTTAAGAAATCAATTTTATTGAAACAGAGCAATGAAGCATAAATCTATCCAAAGTGTAAAATCAATGATATTTGGTATAATCACATAATTGTGCATTCACCACTTCAATCATTATTAGAGCATTTTCATTATTCCAATAATAATAATAATAATAATAAACAAAAAGACAAACAAAAAACTTATCACCTCTCACTCGTTCTATGCTTCCCCTGAGTACATAGCTGCTATTCTGTTTCCATCTCTCTAGTTTATTTGTATTTATATTTTGTAAAAACAGTTTTATATACAGAGTATCACCCATATTTGTATTTCACATGAGGCTTCACTATGTTATACAGCCGCATGTTACCTTTTTAAGCTCTCCTTCTAGTTGTATACATGTCCTTGGACTTTCCCTTTCAACCACTGTCTTACCCATATAATAGTGTTCCTAGTTACAAACACCATGAAGTGCTCTCATCATTTCCATTCATTCCCAAAGATTTACAAACAACCTTTTCATCAATTCTGCACAAATTAACCCTCAATTTTCCATTCTCTACCCTCAATCTATTTTATGGTGACGTATATTCTAATTATTAACTCCATGAGTTTATACAATATATTTAGTTCATAACAGAGCATTCATACAATATTTGTTCTTTTGTGCCTGGCTTGCTTCACTCAACATAATGTCCTGCAGGTTCATCCATGTTGTCAAATGCTTCAGGACTTCATTTCTTATTACAGCTGCTTAATATTCCATCATATGTATACACAATTTGTTTATCCATTCATCAGTTGATGGACAGCTGGGTTGTTTCCATCTTTTGGTTATTGTGAATAATGCCACTATGAACATCAGTGTGCAAGTGTCTGTTTTGTGTCACTGATCTCAGTTCTTCTGGGTATATACCTAATAGAGCTATTACCAGTCTCTATCCATATTCAACTTCCTCAGGTACTGCCAAACAATTCTCCACAGTGGTTATACCATTCTACATTCCCACCAACAGTGAGTAAGTATTCCTATCTCTCCATATCCTATCCAACACCTGCAGTTTACTGACTTTTTAATGGTGGCCATACTAATAGGTGTGAAATGATATCTCATTGTAGTTTTGATTTGCATTTCCCTAATCGCTAATGATGTTGAACATTTTTTCATTTGTTATTTTCACCATTTGTGATTCTTCTTTGGACAAATGTCTATTCAAGTCATTTCCCCATTTTTTAATTGGGTAGTTTGTCTTTTTATTGTTGACTTGTAGTATCCCTTTATATATCAAGGATATTAAACCCTTATCAGATATGAGATATCCAAATATTTTCTCCCATTGCATTGGCTGCCTTTTCACCCTTTGGGCAAAGCCCTTTGAGGTGCAAAAGTGTTTAATTTTGACGAGGTCTAATTTATCTATTTTTTCTTTTGTTGCTTGTGCTTTGGGTGTAAGGTTTAAGAACTACTACCTACCAGGATATCTTTTAGATGTTTCCCTATGTTTTCTTCTAGTTTTATGGTTGGCGCTTTTATATTTAGGTCCTTGATCCATTTTGAGTAAATTTCTGTATTAGATGTGGCATAGGGGTCCTCTTTTTTCTCTTGGACATGGATATCAAGTTCTCCCAGGACCATTTGTTTAATAGACTGTTCCAGCCTAGCTGGGTGGGTTTGATAGTCTTGTCAAAATCACTTGACCATATTTAAGAGGGTCTACATTCTTGATTTGGTTCTGTTGGTCAATCTGTCTGTTTCTATGCCAGTACCATTATGTTTTTACCACTCTAACTAAGTAATATGATTTAAAGTCAGGAATTTAGAGTCCTCCAACTTCTTCCTACTTTTACAGACACTTTTGACTATTCGTGGCCCTTTACCCTTCCAAATAAATTTGATAACTGGCTTTTCCATTTCTGCAAAAAATGCTGTTGAGATTTTTATTGGCATTGCGTTGAATCTGTAAACAAGGTTGGTTAGAATTGACATTAATGATATTTAGTCATGCAGTTCATGAAAATGGAATGTCCATCCATTTATTTAAGTCTTCTTTGGTTTCAGTTAGCACTGTTTTGTAGTTTTCTGAGTAAAAGTCCTTTAAGTCCTTGGTTAAGTCTATTACTAAATATTTGCTTCTCTCAGTAGCTATTATAATGGAATTTTTTTTTTCTGATTTCCTTTTCAGATTGTTCATCTGTAGTGTATAAAAATGCTATTGATTTTTGCACATTAATCTTGTACCCACAGTTTGCTGAACTCATCTATTAGTTCTAGTAACTGTTCTGTGGACTTTTCAGGCTTTTCTAGATATAGGATCATATCTTCAATGAAAAGTAAAAGTTTTACTTCTTCCTTTTCTGTTCATGTGCCTTTTATCTTTTGCCTAGCCTAATTGCTCTAGCTAGAAATGCTAGCACAATATTGACTAACAGTAGTGACAGTGGCCATCCTTGTCTTGTTCTTGATATCAACGGGAAAGGTTTCAGTCTTTTACTGTTGAGTACAATGCTAGCTGTAAGTTTTTCATATATTCACTTTACCATATTGAGAATGCTTCCTTTTGTTCGTATCGTTTACAATGCTTTTATCAAGAAACGATGCTGTATTTTGTCAGACGCCTTTACTTCATCATTAGAGAGGATCATGTTATTTTTCTTCAATGTATTAATGTGGTTTATTACACTAATTGATTTTCTTGTGTGGAACCACCCTTGCATACCTGGGATAAAACCCACTTGATCGTGCTGTATAATTCTTTAATGTGCTTTTGGATTCGGTTTTGAAGTATTTTGTTGAGGAGTTTTGCATCTATATTCATTAGAGATATTGGTCTGTAATTTTCTATTTTTGTAGTATCTTTATCTGGTTTGGGTCTCAGGTTAATGTTGGCTTTATAGAATGAGTTTGGTAGCGTTCTTTCCTGTTCAATTTTTTTGGAAGAGCTTGAGGAATATTGGTATTAGATCATGTCTGAATGATTTGCAGCATTCACCTGTGAAGCCATTTGTTCCTGAGTTTTTCATCTTTGGGAGGATTTTGATGACTGTTTCAATCTCTTTGCTTGTGATTGGTTTGTTGAGGTCTTCTATTTCTTCTAGGGTAAGTGTAAGTTGTTCATGTGTTCCTTGGAATTTGTCCATCTTGTAAAATTTGTCTAATTTTTTGGCATACAGTTGTTCATAGTATCCTCATATGATCTTTCTTATTTCTGCATGGTCAGTGATAATGCACCCCCTCTCATTTCTGATTTTATTTATTTGTGTTTTCTCTCCTTTTTTCTTTGTCAATCTAGCTATGGACTTGTCGATATTGTTGAACTTTTAAAAGACCCAAGATTTGGTTTGGTTGATTCTCTCTATTGTTTTTTGTTGTTCTTGATTTCATTCATTTCTGCTCTCATCTTTACTATTTCATTCCTTTGGCATGGCTTGGAATTATTTTTACTCTTCTTTTTCTAGTTCCACCAGGTGTACACTTATACCTTCAATTTTAGCTCCTTCTTCATTTTTAATGCAATCATTTGTGGCCTAAAAATTTCACTTCCAGCACTGCCTTTGTGGTATTCCATTGATTTTGATATATCGTGTTCTCATTTTCATTAATCTCAATATATTTACTGAATTCTCTTGCAATTTTTCTTTGACCCACTGATTATTAAAAATGTGTTGTTTAATCTCCATACATTTATGAATTTCCCTCTTCTCCATCCATTATTGATTTCCAGTTTTATTCCATTATGATCAGAGAAAATGTTTTGTATAATTTCTATCTCCTATAATTTTCTCCCATTTAATGAGATCTGTCTTGTGACCCAACATATGGTCTATCCTGGAGAAGGAGACTGAGCACTTGAAAATAATGTAAAACCTGCTGTTTTGGAGTATAATGCTCTATAGATGTGTGTTAGGTCTAGATCATTTATATTATTCACCTCTTTGTTTCTTTATTTATCCTCTGTCTATATGTTCTTTCCAATAATGAAATTGTTGTGTTGAAGTCTCCAAATATTATTGTAGAAGCATCTATTTCTCCCTTTGGTTTTACCAGTATATGCCTCATGTATTTTGGGGCACCTAGGTTAGGTGCATAAATATTTATTACAGTTATTTCTTCTTGATCTGCCCCTTTCATTATATATAATAATATAGTCATTATTTAATATATAATGACTGTGATGGTTAGGCTAATGTGTCAACTTGGCCAGGTAATTGTGTCCAGGTGTTAGGTCCAGCAAGCACTGGGCTAACTGTAATACAAGAACATTTATGGACTTCAATCACCAGTGAGTTTACTACATGGATGGCTGATGACATCTGCATCAATCAGGGAGATTGCATCAGCAATGGGTGATGCTTTTATCCAATCAGTTGAATGCCTTAAAAGGGGAAGTGATTTCAACATTCAGAGAAAGTTTCCCATCTCGTCCTTGGACAGCCAACTTCTCCCAGAAACTCATCAAGGACCTTTCATTGGACTTTCATTGGAGCCCCTGGTTTGCAGCCTGCCTGCAGAACCTGGGTTTGTGCATCCCCACGGTCACATGAGAGACTCATAAAATCTCATATTATTGACAGATATCTCCTGTTGATTATCTTTCCCAAGAGAACCCTGACTGATACAATGACCTTATTCATTCCTTATTAACAGTTTTGCATTAAAATCTTTTTTGTACAATTTTAGTATCACTACTCCAGCTCTTTTTTAGTTACTATTTGCATAGAATATATCTTTCCAAACTTTCACTTTCAACCTGCTTGTGTCCTTATGTCTGAATTGAGTCTCTTTTAGACAGTGTATAGATGGCTCATATTTTTGTTTAACCATTCTATCAACCTGTGTCTTTTGATTGGGGAGTTCAAGCCATTAATATCTAATGTTATTACTGTAAATGTATGACTTCATTCATATTGTCATTTGGCTTTCAATTGTCATATCTTGATATTGTTTGTCATTTTACACTTTAATTTACTCTTCCTAATAATCTTCTTTTCTACACTCTTCTCCAAATCTCTCACCCTTGTTTTTTCCTTTCAGGCTGTAACACCCCCTTTAGTATCTCTTGAAATTCTGGTCTTTTGGGAACATATTCTCTCAGGGTTTTTTTTTTTTTTTTTTTTTTTGTCTCTGAAATCTTTAAATTCACCCTCATTTGTGAAGGACAATTTTAGATTTCTTGCCTGCCAGTTTTTCTATTTCTGTATGTTATAAACATCATACCACTTTCACCGTTCTCCATGGTTTCTGATGAGAGGTCAGCACTTAATCTTATTGAGGTTCTCTTGTATGTGGTGCTTTCTTTTCTCTTGCTGCTTTCAAAATCCTCTATCTCTGATATATGACATTCTGAATAGTAGCTCTCTTGGGTGCATTGTCCTTCTTGAATTTTTATGTCTTTCATAATATTGAATATTGAATATTTATGTCTTTCATAAGGGTTGGGAAGTTTTCAGTCATTATTTTCTCAAATATTCTTTCTGTCCCTTTTCCTTCTCTTCTCCTTCTGGGACACTGAAATACATATGTTTGTGTTTTTTGCAATGCCATTCAATTCCCTGTTACCCTGTTCCATTTTTTCCATTCTTTTCTCTTTCTATTCTTCTGTCTTTTCCAGTTCAGATGTTCTATCCTTGAAATCACTAATTCTGTCTTCAAGCAATTCAAATCTGCTGTTATGTGTCTCTAATGTACATTTAATGTCATCCATCATTCCTTTCATTCCTATAAGCTCTGTCACTTTTCTTTTCAGGATTTCAAATTGTTCCTTATGTTTATCAGTGTCTTCTTAATGTCCTTTTTCTCTTTAGTCATATTTTCTTTCAATTCTCTGCATTGATTTAGGAGATTTGTATGATTATCACTCATTAGTCATCTTAAATGCTGTATCTTTTCAGGATATTTGGTTTGTTTCTTTGGCTGGGCAATCTCATTGCATTTTCTAGTATGCCTTGTAATTTTTTGCTGATGATACCTTTTGCTGTCTTTCATTTTCAACCTGCTTTTATTGTTATATTTGAAGTAAATTTATTGTAGATAAAATATCATGTATTTTTAAATCCTCTTTGCCAATTTCTGTGTTTGAATTTCATATAATTATTGATATATTAGGGCTTAAGTCTGCCATTTTATATTTTGTTTTCCAATTTTTTTCCTTTGTGTTTTTCATTTCTCTGCTTTTTCTTGCATTCTTGTCAGTTACTTCAATGTTTTTCAGAATTACGTTTTGATTCATCTATATTGTTTTTGAGTACATGATTCATATAGATTTTTTAGTGGTAGACATATGTGTTACTTTACATATACATAACTTTTCACATTCAGTTGCTGATTTCATTTTCCCAGACTGAGTGAAGTTTAAGAAATCTACTTCCCTTTATGTCCTTTATCCTCACCCTTTTAAAATATAATTAACTTAAATATTTTCTTTATATTCACTTAGAACCATATCAGGCAGTGTTATACTTTTTGTTTAACTGTCAAACATAATTTAGAGACTCAAGAGGAGTGGAAAAGCCTTTTGTATTTACCCATAATTTTGCTAACCATGCTTTTTCTTCATCCTAATGTTCAAAATTCCCTTTTGTCATTTATTTTCTCTTTAGATAACTTATTATAGCCATTCATTTAGAATAGGTGTGCTGGTGATAAATTTTCTGTTTTTCTTCTACTGGGAATATCATGATTTTTCCCTTTATTTCTGAAGAATATTTCTGCTGGGTATTTGACTCTGGGTTTATAGTTTTTTTTTATTTTCATAATTGAAAAATAGAGCAAAAATTATTTCTGATGTCCATGGTTTCTGATTAGTAATTTATTGTCATTCAATTTCCCCCCCTAAATGTAAGGTCCCCACACACATTGCTTTCAAGATATTTTTGCTTGCCTGTGGTTTTCAGAAATTTAATCATGATAGGTTTGGGCATGGATCTATTAGGATTCATCCTGTTTCAGTTTGACTGAGCTTCTTATAACTGTAGTTTTATATCTCTTAACAATTTTGGCATATTTTAAGTCCTTATTTCTTTGAGTACTTTTTTTATTTTTTAATTTTTTTTAGCACTGTCCTCTTTCTTTTATCCTCCCAAGCCACTCATACCATGAATGTTAGATCTTTTGTTATAGTCCCACAGATACCTGGGATTCTGTTAATTTTTTTCAATCTATTTTCTCTATTGTTCAGATTGGTAATTTCTATCATTCTATCATCCAATTCACTGATTATTTCCATTGTCTCCTACATTTTGCTGCTAAGCCCATTCTTAGGCTTTTAATTTAAGTTATTGTATTTTTCAGCTCTAAAATTTCCATTTGGTTCTTGTATATATCTTGTATTTCTTTGCTGAGACCTCATTCTTGGGTGAAGTTTTCTATATTTTCATTTTTTCCAAGCATGCTCACAATTGCTTATTGAATCAGTTTTGTGGTGGCTTTAAAATATTTGTCAGATAATTCTAAAATCTCTGTCATCACAAGTTTGATAGCAATGACTTTTATTTTTTCCCTAAGTTTGGGATCTTTTTTTTCTTGATATGATGAATGGATTTTTATTGAAACCTGGACATTGTGTATCATGTTATGAATTTCTTGATCTCATATAAACCTTCTCTTTTACTGATTTTCTCTGACCCTGCTCTTTCAGGGAAAGGGGGGTATTGCCTTGATACTGCCAAGTGGAGGTAAAATTCCAAGTTTCCCATTTAACCTCCTTGACACACAAAGTAGGTAGAGGTCATCACTCATGATTGTTAGGTGGGGATTAGCATCTTGCCTCTCCACATGATCTTCAAGGACACTGTAATAGTAGTGGCCTTGTAACTGTTTTGCACTGGAGAAAGTCTTGTTTCCCCACTAGGCCTCCTCTGAAACTACTATAATTGGGAGGGACATAGATGTCTTTTTTACTTCCAGGTGGAGGGTGGCCGTCCAGGTTTCTCTGTGGTTTCCCTAGACTCTGCAGTAAGAGTGGATACTTTTCAACCTGGCAGTTTACTACTTGGCATTTTCTGAAACCATCCTTGAGAATCTCATTGTAGACTGTTGAGGATGGAAATCTGGGTACTTGCTGCTCTGGGTGGGAGTGGGGACACAGTGTTTTCTGTGGAGTTTGATTGGAATAGGGCTATTATTGTCTAAAAGTTTTCTGTTTTGCTAAGCTGTCTATTTCTTCATCCTTTGGCTAGAGAGTGCATTTTTAATATTATTATTATTTTTTTTGTCTATATTCATTGTTTCTGGACTACTTGCTACTTAAGCTCAAAATCTGAAATAGTATAGCATAAATCCCCAGGGAATTCACCACCAACATCCCTAGCCTGTTTACTTTATTCTCTCCACATTTTCAGAATTTTCATATTTATTTTAAATATATTGCCCAGAAATTTTGGTTGTAACTAAGGGGAGGAATAAGAAACAATATATCTACTTCATCATTTAAAAAAATAGGTCCATGTGTATATGCACACATAAACCTATTTCATGTAAAATTTTACTTAGCTGATTTATGCTATATATACACAATCTATTGTATATATGTGTGCATGCAATTTTATTTTTTAATCTAAAATTGGAGTATACACATTTTCAAATGGCAGTAAAGGATCTTCATAAATATTTTAAAGGCTGCAAATCATTTATTTTTATGTTTTAACATTGTTTAGTTAGGAATAGTTTGTGTAGAAATTCCTGTTTCCAGATATTTAGGCTAAATCTAAATTTTTGTTTTTAATGCTATAATGAATGTTTGTTACAATTTATGACAAAATATATAAATCATCCTAAGCTACTGGTTTAAGAAGTACATATATTTTTGAGACTTATGATTCATATTTTTAAATCCATTCATTAGTGTGTAGATTACCCATCCTATCCCCAGTCACCAGTCATTTAGTCTTCGCTAATTGGTTTGATGAAGAGTAGTATCTTATTTAAATCTAATGCTCTTCAATACAAATGGAACTAAATGATTTTTCATGATTAAGCATTCATAATTCTCCTGTGAATTATCTGTTCATTTCTGTTTTCTATTACCATTTGTTCTGAACACAAATAAAATATTAATCTTACATGTATATCCTTGAGAGCAATATGTTGCTGAAATATATGCACTTGATTAAGCTAAAGCATCTTATATTTTTAATGGAGCAATGCATTTTAGATTAATATTCTTAAAGAAATAAATGTGAGTCATTTAAGTTTGGGCATATAAATACTCAATAGTTTAAATCAGCCTCAAGAACCTGTGATTTTACTCAGATGAGGTAATCCTAGTATAGTGATACAAACTGTGAACTCTGGATTCATACTACTGGGATTTTAATTTTGGCTTTACTAATTAGTGGTGTGATCTTAAAGTGGCATATTTGTATCTGTGTTTCAAAATATTAATTTGTAAACATGGCTAAAGTTAGTTGTGAATATTATCTAATATAACACTTTCAAATCATTTAACAAAACATTATATAGTAAGTACTTATTAAAGGCTTGATAGTTTTATATCATTATCATGGTCTTCTTCATCATCATTTTCCTCATCATTGACATCTTGATTAGGTAGATCCCTTTGGCTCTTGAGGGAATACAGAGATAAAGAGTGCCCTCTCTCACCAAAGCTCTGTCAGCTTAGTGTCAGGGAGAGAATACATTTATGGTGAGATATTGCAGGGGCAAATCTTGGGAGACTAAACTTAGGTAAACATCTTCTAGTAGACAAAAAATAATGGTAATATATGTGCCTGTTAATGATTATATGGCCTCTAAACCTCATAATGCTCAGCTCCTCACTAAAGCTACCCTTTCATTATGGAATGACAGCATGCAATTTCTAAAACTTCAGTCAAAAAGTGTTTCATTTCTAGATATGTCACTAAGTTCATTTGTACATTAGTTTAATTATCAAATAATCATTGGGAGTTAATAGTGGAGAAAACTCTGTGATAGACGCTGGTATGGACTAAGGAGACATGAGATGAGACTAACATTCAAGAATATGTCAGCCAAATTGGGGACAAAGGAAGTGTTAAAAGAAAAATAGTATCTGAAGACAGAATGTATTTAGCAAAGAAATTCATGACAAAGAAGTAGAAAAAATGATCCCATAAGGAAAAATTCTTTTCTTTTTATAGCAGAATTTGGTTTAGATGTGCTTTTATCTGATTTGTTATTCTATTTATATTTTATGTTATTTCATTCATCTTTAAAAATTTCTTGGCACTTATATTGAATTTCAAGTGGTATCTTAAAGAACCTTGACTTATTGAGACCTGGATTCAAATCCTGACTATATCTTTGTGGATGTAATTTAGTAAAAATGTAACTCAACCTCTTTGAAGAAAATTATAAGGCTGTGGTTGGGCAGTGGATGGTTGTGAGAGTGGTGCAGTGATGTGATAGGGATTGGTGGTGCTGGTCTGTGAGGGGGAGTGTGGGGGAGTTGGGTTGGACTATCCATGGAACTGCAGGGTGGGTTTGAGGAAGAAGCACGTGATTTCTGGGGATCTGTAGGTCTGTGGTTAAAACTACTATGCTGGGAATGTTCTTTTGGCAAATATGGCAGTGGAGGATTACTGATATAAGGCATCGGGTGTGGGGGGATATACAGGATAGGGAGCACCTGGGTCATGCTTCCATGGAATATGTAAGTGTTCATCTTGTCATAGTGCATTACCTCAGTAGGTGAAGACCCACACAATAAACAAGAAAATACTAAACTCCCATCCTGGGGAGTCCTGCTATGTTCTCAATTAGAGGAACAAGATTCCCTCGATAACATAAGCAGTACCCGATAAAAGAAAACAGACCAATATGTAAAACTCTCAATATTATTGCAAGTATCTAGGAATCTTATTCTTCAAAAATTGAAACTTAGTGGTTACTGTAGGTTCTGAGGGGAGGGAGAGGGAAGAACATAGGGCATTTTTTGGGACATTAGAATTGTTCTGCATCATCTTGTAATAATGGATAGAGGCCATTTTAAATTTTGCCAAAACTTATAAAAGTGTACAGTCCAAAATGTAAGCCATAAGGTTAACCATTGACCATGGTTAGTAGCAATGCCTCAATATTTGTACATCACTTATAACAATGTACCATCTGCATATAAAATGTTATTAATATGGGATAGTGGAAAAGCGGGAGGGCATTGGGTAATGGGAATCCCCTATATTTTCTATGTGACTTTTCTATAACCTAAAGCTTCTTTGAAGATAAAATGGCAAAAATAAGACACTGGGGGAATATACAGAAGAAATTGTTACTGTACATACAAGACAACAGATTTAACAGTGATGAAAGACAAGGACTAAAACATTTTATATTATTTCAATTTTTTTTAAATTGTATTTTATTATTTTTTAAACTATTATTATTTCACTTTCTTATTAATTTTATTTGTTTATGTTGTTGGCTTCATTTTTGGAGAGGTTTTGGATCACAGAGGGTCAAAGCTGTGGCAGGGGAGGACCACTGA
Source organism: Tolypeutes matacus (assembly GCA_026826555.1). Lineage (NCBI taxonomy): Eukaryota > Metazoa > Chordata > Mammalia > Cingulata > Chlamyphoridae > Tolypeutes > Tolypeutes matacus. The sequence goes on from JAKSZT010037812.1 coordinate 8,152,471, forward strand.
TGTGGGGTGTTGGTGATGGGGGGATGTATGAGGTGGGGTACACTTGGGGCACACCTCTAAAGCATATGAATATATTCAAGTGTTCATGGGGTATTGCCTCAGTGGTTGGAGACTCACATGATAACCAAAAGAATATTGAATTCCCATCCTAGGGAGGCTTGCTACATTCTCTTAAAGAGTGGCAAGAATACTCTGAATACAAGGGCAGTGCCTAGTGAAGGAAGAGAGACCATTATGCCAGTCTCTTCATATTGATGATTGTATTTATGAACCTTTTCTTGTGAAATTGAAACAGCCTAGTAATATATATTGCCTGAGAGTTACCTTCAGAAAGCCTCCTTGTTGCTCAAATGTGGCATCTCTCTAAGCCAAACTCAGCATATAAATGCACTACTTTCCCCCCTCCCAGGGATAAGCCTCTCTGGCTCTGAGGGATTATTACCAAGCTCCAACTAACAATACATCCAGAAAAAGACCTTGACCAAAAGGGGAAAATATTAAATAAAAATGAGTTTTTATAGCTAAGAGATTTCAAAGTGAGTTGAGAGGTCATTTCAGAGGTTATTCTTATGCATGTCTCAGCAGGATCTCATTGACTGCCACAGTAAACAGTGCCTTAAACAGCAGGGCTCCTGAGGGCTCTAGAGAGATTTAGAAGCTATAGGCAGGACAGACAATCTCAGGAATTTGGCACCCTGTCAGTGGACCTTACTTTAGAATGTATGCTCCCCAATATAATAGAGTTAGACTCGTTTATAGTTTCCCTACACATGGCTCTTCTGCTCCTTTTATTTGAACCTATAATTAGCACTGTACTTGTTAAATATATGTTCCAGAGACTTAAATCTTTAATCTGTTCATGTGCCAGTGGAATCCTGAATCTCAGCAGAGTTGCAACACTTACTCTCAAGTACACTGGACTCACACAGGACAACTAACAAGAAGATGATGATGGACAATGCCCAACCCAAGGAACAGAGAGTGTCTGCAACTGCAAGCAAGATAGTTCCATCCATCTGCCCCCATGAGATCTAAGCCTCCTCTCAATTAGAACCAGAGTGGGCCTCACCACCCCAGAATCCTCAAGATTGGGAAATGAACAATGTACTAACGTAGACTTATTAATATTCTATTATAGACATGTTATCCTGGCAATTGAAGAACTTTTATCATTGATATAAAGGCAGTGGTCACCAGGGGTTCTGAGGGGAGGGAGAGGGAAGAATAGGTGTAATATGGGGTCATTTTTGGGACGTTGGAATTGTCCTGCATGACATTCCAATGATGGATATAGGTCATTACATATTTTTTCATAACCTACAAAATTATGTTGGGTAAAGTGTAAACCATAATGTAAACTCTAGTGCATGGTTAGTAGCAATGCTTAAACATGTGTTCATCAATATGGGCAAATGTGCCACACTCATGAGGATGGTGGTTAATATGGGAAAGTATGGAAGGGTGAGTGGGTGAGTCGTGTAGGAATCCCCTATATTTTTTATGTAACATTTATGTAATCTAAAGCTTCTTTAAAAATAAAAATTAAAAATTAAAAAAAAAGAAAACAAATAGATGTAAAATGAACTAGAGTGAAAAAAGCAAAAGTTTAGACAATCAGTGAGGAAGAATGAAAGTAGGGATCTCATGGTTTGAGATGAGAATTTCCTTACTAAAATTAGCCAGTACTCATTGAGTGATCAAGTATTGTGTTAGGAATTGGGGATATAGTAGTGTTAGTAGAAAAGAAACTACTGGATAGAAGCAGCAAGATGGCGTCAGTTTAAATGGGCACTCACCATGTCTCTCATAAAAAATGACTGAGTGGGGGTGAGATCCTCTCCGGGTGAGCTGTTTTGGGAACCCAAAGAGCAGGGGCTTCAGGGCACCAATCTGGAGGGAGCTGGGTGAAAAGATAAATTGCTCAAGGTAAAACCATGAGCTTCTGTCTCTGTGGCTAGAATCTGAGGACAGCTAAGCCCCACCCTCAAGGCAAAAAGCCTCTGTGAGCCCCAACTCCAGTTGCTGGCCACCCAACAGGAGGGAGACTTCTCCAAGAGTGGGAAGGTTCTCGCGAGGGTAGAGAGGGGTTTCCTTTCCGTAGGTTTGGATGCCTGGACCTCCTTTGAGTTTGGGGAGCATACCAACAGGGTCAAGGTGGCACCAGGAAGAGGGGAGAGGCAAATCTGCTGAGGCAGCCTGGTTTACCTAACCACCATGGGATAGAGAAACTTACCCTAGGAGAGGGCAGAGTCAGGCAATTGACTAGTCCCCTGCCGAAAACTATCAAAGTTTCAACTCCCCTAAGGGAGTTGGGCAGTAGGAAGTGCTTAATAAGCTTTCAAGAGCCTATTTAGGGTCCCCTGGGAGAGGGTGCAGTCTGGAAGAGGGTTGAGACTCATTTTTCTAAAGTGAGTTCACTGGCCAGGGTCCCATTTGAATTTCAAAAGAGAACTCAACCTGACCAGGAGATGGGAGGGAGGATTCACTCACACAGGCTATTTTATCCTGCTGCCCTGGGAGAGAAAGCAATAAAAATAGAAAGGGGTCAGGGACAGACTCCTAAGCAGCAGGAATCAATGAAACTGCAAAGAATCAAACCTGCCTGAGGGAAAGTGACTGTGTAGCTCTCTGAAGAGCTAACTAACCCAACAGGAAATTTTAGCTCAGTGGAGGAGTTTTTACCTTAAATATATGAGGCCCCTAGTTTGATACCTAGCTCCTCTTAGAGTAGTGATCCACTGGGATATCAAACATCTAGCTGATATTTTAGGACAGGGAAAACATAGACATTATTTTTGTATTAGCTTCTCTTGGGTCTCTTATTCTTCCTAAAAAATTTAACTTAATTTACTTGCTAAAACTTGCTTCAAAACCTGCAGGCTGCAGGTAATTGAATCATGAACACCAGCAGCCTGAGAAGCCTGCCAGGGGCCTAAGAGGGAAGGTTGTTTTTCCTTAGTTTTTGTTTGACTGCTTGCTTGTATGTGTGTTTGTTTTTTGTTTTCTTGTTTTTCTTTCCTCTTTCTACCCCCCTCTTTTTTAAAATTAGGTGCTGCTGGCTTGTTTCTTATTTCCCGTGTTTCCTCTTCCTTGATTTCCCCTTTTCTGTGTATACTGATTTTGTCTACCAATGCTTTCTCTTTTCCTTCCTTCATCTTTCTATCTCTGCTTTCTGTTGTTATTCTTACATTCCCCCTTTCTTTGTTTAGTCCTCAGTTTTTCTGGTTTTTATTTCTATCTCTTCTATTCAAATTTCTTTCCTTTATTAACTTTTTTTCTTTTTGTCTTTTCTTTTCTCCTTCCCTCTCTCCTCATAATTCTGGCCTTTTAATTCATTCAAGAGCCTATATGTTTTTCTCAATTCAGTTTCCAATTTCATTGTTGGTACTCCACTTTTTTATTCCCATTACCCCACACTGCTTACATGAGTTAAATATTCATTTCCTAGGTCTTGTATGGTCCCTCTTCTAACTTTTATTATTATTATTACTATTATCCTTTTTCTTTTCTTACCTATTTTGCTTTCTCCAGCACTAATCTTTTTCCTTCAAGGGAACATAGACAACAATAAGGAAATAGAATAAGAGGAACAAAGTCTCAAAGAGAAAACTTAACACACACCCCAAAACAGCAACTAAATAAAACACTAGAGTAGAGAGAGAAGCTAATCAATTGAACAAACCCATCAAGATAAAAAGATGACCAGACAGCAACAAAAAAAATTACAAACTGTACCAAGAAACAAGAAGAGATAGCCCAGTCCAATGAACAAACTAAAAACCAGGAAGAGATGCAGAACATTGAACAACTAGTCAAAGCCGTCCAAACAAATATCATGAACCAACTTAATGAAGTGATGGAAGAGCTTAGAAATAAAAAAGAGACTGGGAGAACATACTGAAGAAATGTAAACATACATAAAAAGATAACAGATATGATGGTGATGAATGGCACAATCCAAGAAATCAAAAATATACTGAAGCACATAACAGCAGATATGAACAGGCAGAGGGAAGTATTAGCGATATGGAAGACAGTACATCTGAAATCAAACAGATAGTAGAACAGATTGATAAAAAGTTAGAAAAAAATCCAGCAGGGACTTAGGATTTGAAAGACAACACAAAATGCACAAACATACACATTATAGGTATCCCAGAGGGAAAAGAGAAGACAAAGGGGACAGAAGGAGTGTTGGAGGAAATAATGGCTGAAAACTTCCCAACCCTATTGAGGGAGATGGATGTACATGTTCAGGAAGTGCAACACACCCCAAACAGTATAAATCCCAACAGGTCTACTCCAAGACATACTTGTCAAACTGTCCAATGCTCAAGACAAAGAGAAAATACTGAAGGCAGCAAGAGAAAAGAGAACCATCACATACAAAGGAAGCTCAATAAGATTAAATGCTGATTTCTCATTTGAAACAATGGAGGCAAGAAGGCAATGGTATGGCATAGTCAAGGTACTGAAAGAAAAAACTTCCAGCCAGGAATTCTTTATCCAGCAAAGCTGGAATTCAAAAACGATGGAGAGTTCAAAGTATTCACAGGCAAACAGAGAGCATGCTAATAAGAAACCTGCCCTTCAAGAAATACTAAAGGGAGTTCTGCGGGTTGAAAGGAAAAAGCAGGATAAAAAGAGTTGGAGGAGAGTGTAAGAAAAACTAAAAAAATAAAAAGAGAAATGAAAAAAAACATATACATAAATCGAAAGAAAATATGGCTAATGTAAGTAATTCCTTGACAGTATCATATTGAATGTTAATGGAATAAACTCACCAGTCAAGAGACACGGATTGGCAGAATGGATAAGGGAATATGACCCATCTATATGTTATCTACAAGAAACCCACCTTAGACCCAGGGATTCAAAGAGGCTGAAAGCGAAGGGCTGGAAAACAATCTTACAAGCAAAAAAATAGCCAAAAAAGGGTGGGAGTAGCTATACTAATATCACACAAAATAGACTTTAAATACAGAACTATTGTAAGAGACAAAAACAGACACTATATATTAGTAAAAGGGGTAATCTTTCAAGAAGAAAGAACAATCATAAACATTTATGCACCAAATCAGGGTGCCTCAAAATACATGAGGCAAACACTGGAAAAACTAAGTGGAGAAATAAATACCTCTATGATTATAGTGGGGGACTTTAATACACCATTATCACCATTAGACATAACATCTCAACAGAATCAATAAAGAAACAAAGACTTTAAATAATACATTAGAGTATCTGGATCTAATAGACAGATACAGAACACTACATCCAAATACAGTGGGATATACATTCTTCTTGAGTACACATGGATCATTCTTCAAGATAGACCATATGCTAGGCCACAGAAAAATTATCAATGAACTCAGAAAGTGTGAAATTATACAAAGTAATTTCTCTGATTACAATGGAATGATGCTGAAAATTAGTAAAGGCAAGAGAACCAGATTATGCACAAAGATATGGAAGTTAAACAACACACTCTTAGACAAGCATTAAGTCAAGGAGGAAATTTCAAAAGAAATCAGTAAATACTTTGAAACAAATGAAAATGAAAACATAACATATCAAAACCTATGAGAATGCAGCAAAAGCTGTATTGAGTCAGAAATTCATAGCCATAAATGCATATATCAAAAAAGAAGAAAGAACTGAAATCGAAGACCCAACTGCACAGCTAGAGGAAATAGAAAAAGAACAACAAACTAACCCCAAATGAAGTAGAAAAAAGGAACTAACAAAGAATAGAGCAGAACTAAATAAAATAGAAACTAAGAAAGAACTAGAAAAAATAAAACTGAAAGCTGGTTCTTTGAAAAGATCAATAAAATTGACAAACCCTTAGCTTGACTAACAAAGAAAATAGGAGAGAAGATGCAAATACACAAAATAAGAAATGAGACCCCACAGAAATAAAGAGTATCATAAAGGAAACTTTGAAAAATTATATGCCAACAAAAAGGATAATTTAGAGGAAATGGACAAATTCCTAGAAACACACAAGGAGCCTACATTAATGAAAGAAGAAACTGATGAACTCAACAGACCAATCACAAGGGAATCAGTCATCAAAAACCTCCCAACTAAGAAGAGCCCAGGACCAGATGGTTTCACAGGTGAACCTACCAAATATTCTGGAAAGAACTAACACCAATCCTGATTAAAATCTTCCAAAATATAGAAGTAGAAGGAACATTGCCTAGCTTTCTATGATTCCAACATTACTGTAATACCAAAGCCAAACAAAGACACCACAAGCAAGAAAAATTACCAATCTCTCTAATGAATGTAGATTCTAAAATCCTCAACAAAGTACTTGCTAATTGTATTGAACAACAAATCAGTCGAATTATACACCATGACCAAATGGGTTTCATCCAGGGTATGCAAAGATGTTTCAACATAAGAAAACCAATCAATGTAATACACCACAAAAACAGATCAAAAGAAAAAAAAACAACACACGATCATCTCTATAGATGCAAAAAAAGCATTAGACAAAATACAGCACACTTTTCTGATAAAAACACTGCAAAAGATAGGAATAGAAGGAAACTTTCTGAACATGATAAAGATATATATGAAAAATCCACAGCTAACATCATATACAATGGTGAAATCCTAAAAGCTTTCCCTCTAAGATTGGGAACAAGACAAGGATGCTCACTATAACTGCTCCTATTTAACATTGTGTTAGAAGTACTTTCTTGAGCACTGAGACAAGAAAAAGATATAAAAGGCATCCCAATTGGAAAGGAAGAAGTAAAAATTTCACTATTTGCAGACGACATGATCTTATACATAGAAAGCCCTGAGAAATCTACAACAAAGCTTCAAGAAATTATAAATGAGCTCCCTAAAGTCACAGGTTATAAGATCAATGCCCAAAATTCATTAGTATTTCTGTATACCAATAATGAGCAAACTGAGGATGAAATCAGGAAAAAAATACTATTTACAATAGTAACTAAAAAAATCAAATACCTAGGAATAACTTTAATGATGTAAATGACTTATACACAGAAAACTACACAACACTGTTAAAGGAAATCAAAGAAGAATTAAATAAAAGGAAAAATATTCCCTGTTCATGGATAGGAAGATTAAACCTCATCAAGATGTCTATCCTACCCAAACTAATCTACAGATTTAATACAATCCCAATATAAATCAACACTATATTTTTACTCAAATAAATAACGGAAAAACTAACTTTGAAATTTATTTAGAAGGGCAAGAGGCCCTGAATAGCCAAAGACATATTGAAAAAGAAAAATGAAATTGGAGGAATCACACTACCTGACTTTAAGACATACTACAAAGCTACAGTGGTCAAAACTACATGGTATTGGCACAAGGATAGACATACTGACCAATGGAACTGAATTGAGCATTCTGATATAGATTCTCGCATATACAGTCATCTGATATTCAACAAGGCCACCAAGCCCACTCAACTGGGAGACAATGGCCTCTTCAACAAATGGTGCTTGGGGAACTGGACATCCATATCCAAAAGAATAAGAGAGGAATACCATCTCACACAATATACAAAAATCAATTCAGGATGGATCAAAAATCTAAATTTAAGAGCCAAGACTATAAAGACTTTGGAAGATAATGTAGAGAAGCATCTGCAGGACCTTGTAGTAGGAAATTGCCTCATGAACTTCGCACCCAAAGTACGAGCAGCGAAAGGAAAAATAGATAAATGGGACCTCCTCAAAATTAAAACATTTTGCACCTCAAAGGAGTTTATCAAGTAAGTGAAAAGACAGCCTACCCAATGGGAGAAAATATTTGATAACCATATATCTGATAGGAGCCTAATATCTAGCATATATAAAGAAATCCTATATCTTGAAAATAAAAAGACAAACAACCCATTTTAAAAATGGGCAAGTGATTGGAACAGACACTTTCCCAAAGAAGAAATACAAATGGCTTAAAAGCACATGAAAAGATGCTCAACATCAGTAGCTATTAGGGAAATGCAAATCAAAACTACAATGAGATACCATCTTTCAGCCATTAGACTGGCAGCCATTGAAAAAACAGAGGACTACAAGTGTTGGAGAGGATTTAGAGGAATGGGTACGCCCATCCACTGCTGGTGGGAATGTAGAATGGTCCAGCCACTGTGGAGGACAGTTTTTCGGTTCCTCAAAAAACTAACTATAGATCTGCCATATGATCCAGCAATTCCACTGCTGGCTATATACACAGAAGAATTGAAAGCAAGGACACAAACATATATTATGCACATTAATGTTCATAGCGGCATTATTCACTATTGCCAAAAGTTGGAATCAACCCAAATGTCCATCAACAAATTAGTGGATTAAAAAAATGTGGTATATACATACAATGGAATATTACTCAGCTGTAAGAAGAAATACAGTACTAACACATGGGATAACATAGATGAATCTTGAGGACCTTATGTTGAGTGAAGCAAGCCAGGCATTTAAGGACAAATATTACATGACCTCTTTGATATGAATTAAGCAAATTGAGTAGACTCAGAGAGCTAGAAACTGGAAGGTAGGTTTAGAGGAAATAGAAAGGGAGAAGAAGGTTGTGAGCCAACTCCCATATGGGCAAAATCTATAAGGTGGAAGTGAGTATTTGTTTAGCTAAGGGAAAAGACAGGGGTATAATGATACTATTGGGTTGGGCAGTGCAAGCTTGACAGGAGTAGGGTGAGGATGTATTGGACAGTGCATGGAACTAGGGGAGGATTGGGGTTGGGGGAGGGAGCAGGTGAACACTGGGATTGTCGGGTACATGGGTGAAGCTACAATGTTGAGAAAGCTCTTTTGGAAATACAAAAAGGAAGGTTTACTGATTTAGGATGTTGGATGGGGGGGGCATTTGGGATAGGGGGCACCTGGGGCAGTCTTCTAGAGAATATGTGAGTGGTCATTTTGACATAGTGTATTTTATCAGTGGGTGGAGACCCACATAATGAGTGGGAAGGTGTTGGATTCCCATCCTGGGGAGGCCTGAAATATTCTCAGACAGAAGGGAGGGTGTCTCTTGAGAGCATGGGCGGTTCCTAACAGCGGAGGACAGACTAATATGTCAAGCCATCAGCATTGTTGCAAGTACCTATGAATCTTGTCCTTCAAGGAGTGAAACATTGCAGTTGCCAAGGGCCCCAGGGGGTAGGGGAGGGAGGAATAGAAAAGATGGAAGAAGGAGTATTTAGGGGGCAATGGAAGTATTAAGCATGATCTTGCAATAAATAAATACAGGCCATGTTAAAATTTGTCAAAAATTTATAAAAGTGTAAGATCTAAAATGTAAACCATAATGTAAACCATTGAACATAGTAGGTTTGTTTCAATATTTGTACATCAGTTGTAACAAATGTACCATCCACATATAAAAAAGTTATTAATACGGGAAGAGGGAAAAGGGGGAGGATGTTGGGTATAAGGGAGTCTATTATATTCTGTATGTGACTTTACTGTGACCTAAAACTTCTTTGGAGACAAAATGGAAAAAAGTAAGACACTGGGGAAGAAATGGAAGAAAATGCCACTGTTTACAGGACAACAGATATTACAGTGATGAAAGGCAAAACGTAAAAAAAAAAAATTTGTTTTTAATTTTTAAAAATATTTTTCTTTTTTTTTCAATATCCCAATTTCTTTTTTTACTTTATTTTTGTTTTAGTTTTTCTAAATTATTACGTATTTTATTTCTTATGTTTAAACCTATCATTATTTCATTTCCTATTAATTGAATTTGGCAATATTCTTGGCTTCATTTTTGAAGAGGTTTTGGATCACAGAAGGGTTACAACTATAGCAGGGGTGGATCATTGGTGTGGGGTATCATTGATGGGGTATACATTGGAGGACATTCACCTGGGCATACATATAAGGTATATAAATGCATTCAAATATTCATGGGGCATTGCCACCGTGGGTAGAGATATACACAACAACTGAAAGAATATTTAATTCCCATTCTGTGGAGCTCTGCCACATTCTCTAATGGAACAGCAACAATCCCCCAACTACAGTTGCAATGACTAGTAAAGAAAGATGGCCCATTGATGGGCCCTTGATATTGACAACTATGCTTATGAGTCTTTGCTCTTCAAATTGCAACTTAGCTTAGTGTTGTAGGGTACCTAAGAGTTACAACATTGGAGCTTCCTTGTTGCTCAAATGTGGCCTCTCTCTAAGCCAAATTCAGCATATAAATGCATTACCTCCCCCCAGTGTGGGACATGACTCCCAGGGATGAGCCTCCCTGGCACTGAAGGACTACTATCAAGTACCGGCTGGTGATGCAACTGGAAAAAAGACCTTGAATAAAAGGGGAAAAAGGTAAAGACAAATGAGTTTATATGGCTAAGAGACTTCAAAGTGAGTCAGGAGGTCATCAGAGAGGTAATGCTTATGCACATCTCAGCAGGATATCATAGATGGCCAAAGTAGATACTACCCCAAATAGTAGGGCTCATGAGGACTCTGGAGACTCCTACATCCTACTGTCATGGCACATAGCTCCAGAGTTTGATGCCTTGCCAGTGTGCCCTACTTTGGAGTTTGTGTTCCCGAGTGTGACAGAGTTGGACTCAGATGTGATTTCTCTACACATGTCTCTTCTGTTCCTTTTATTTGAACCTATAGTTGGTGCTTGAGTTGGTAGGTGTACATCCAAGAGACTTGAATCTCTGGGGTGTCCATAAGTTATCTGGGCCCCTGAGCCTCAGCGGAGTTGCAACAGCTACTCTCCAGGTCATTGAACCCACCCAGTACAACTAACAAGGAGGTGAGGATGGACAACCACCATACCAAGGAACCAAGAGAGTCTACAACTGCAAGCAAGAGAGTCCCATTCATCAGCCATATGGGATTGAAACCCCCTCTCAATTAGAGGTGGAGTGGGCATCGCCATCCCAGAATTCTCAGGATTGGGGAATGAAATATGGACTAGAGTGGACTTATTGATATTCTACTATAGACTTATTGTGACTCTAGTAATGGAAGAAATTATATCATGGATGTGGAGACAGTGGCCACTGGAGGTGCTGAAGTCAGGGAGAGGGAAAAAGAGGTGTAATCTGGGGGCATTTTCAGGACTTGGAATTGTCCTGAATGACATTGCAACAACAGATACAGGTCATTATATATACTGCCATAACCTACAGAATTGAGTGAGAGAGAGTGTAAACTACAATGTAAAATATAATCCGTGCTCAGTGGCAATGATCCAAAATGTGTTCATCAATTGCAATGAATGTACCACACTAATGAAACAAGTTGTTAATGTTGGGAAAAGTGGGAGGTGTGAGGAGTGGGGCATATGGGAATCCCTTATATTTTTTCATGTAGCATTTCATGTAATCTAAATATCTTTTTAAAATAAATAAATAATATATTTTTAAAAAAGACACTACTAAACTGTTAGTAACAATAAGGTAAAATAAAATTCAAGTGACTTTTAAGAGTTACATAAATACAAAATGCATTGTGGAATTTATGAAGAAAGTGACTGAGAGTTATATTGAACAAGTATTAGGAGAGCAGGGCCAGAATAGACTAATTTGACTTTAAAATTTTAACTGGCAAAGTAGAACTCCCTTTTCTAGCATATTGTTTCTCTAAGGGAACAGTGCCTGACTCTTGTTTTTCCTTGCTTGTATATAAGGTTTTACATAATTTTTTTTTCTTCTTTAATGACTTTATTAGGTAAGAGGCACAGCTACAATCATCAAGTACTTTCACAGGGAGGAAACTTCATTCACACTCTATGCCAGCAGGATCCTTGACTAGATTAGGAAATTAATGCCATTTTATAATTATTAACGAGATTTTATCTGGACCTTTTAATAGTGTTCTAATTTTAAGCTTCATTTAACTCTCTTTTAATGCTTTTCTTAGTGCTTACAACAAGGAACCTCTGATTTACCACTGCAGTGTGTGTTTGCAAATGTTCTGAAACATGGGACAGGTGCTGAGCATTATTCAGAAGTGTTCTCTTGTGCATTAATGCACAGGCATTAGGAATGAGGCAGCAGCAGAGGTGCTTCTTGGTGAAGAGGAAGAGCTTTCCATGAAAAAAAACAATGAATTCTTAAAATCTCTGCCACAAAATTGATGAAACACAATGGGATTTTCATATGTTAAATAAAACATCTGTGCTGAGACCATTAGCTCTGAAATTGCTCCAGAGTTAAAGTAAAATATTACTGTGGAAATCTAAGGTGATAATAAAAGAAAGGCAACTGTTCAACCAAATGACCTAAAGTATATAACCATTGCTATTGTTTTCCTTAAATGTTCTCCTAATTTATTGTTTAATGGAGAATGACATATTCTATTATCACTATATTATTTACCCTTTGCTTTAATATTAATCTGTCATTTACACACTGAGTAGTGGATATATAATTTGCATATAAATTTAATTTTCATGAAAGCAAGTATCTGAAAGTCATCCTTGATATTTTATCATTCTCAATCTTTGGCAACAATCATTAAATACTGCTACTTCTACCTCCTAAAAATTGTTCTGTTTTTGCTTCCTTTCCACTCCAACCACCTTTGCCCAAGCTACAATTATCTCTCACCTTAAATCCTAGATATGCACTATATAGAATAATTCTCAGATTGATGACTATCAAAGAAAAGTGACATATGTGACCCCACTTGTAAAATGTGCTATATGCCCATTTAAGTTCTATTTACTTTATAAGAGAGGTATATCTATAGATAAGTTTATTAGGGTGGCCGCAGCAAATTAGCACAAACTCCGTTGCCTAAAACAACAGAAATTTATTATTAGTTCTCAAAGCCAGAAGTCCAAAATCAAGGTGTCAGCAGGGCTGTGCTGCCTTTGAATGCTCTAGAAGAGAATGCTTCCTTGACTCCCTAGTTTCTGGTGGCTCCAGGCTTTTGTTGGTGTGTGGTAGCAAAATTCCAATCTCTACCTCCATTTTCACATGGCCTTCTCCTCTGTGTGTCTACTTCCCTTTTCTTCTCTTGTAAGGATACTTGCCATTGAATTTAAGGCTCACCCTATCCAAAATAATCTCATCTTGAGATCATTACCTTAATTACATCTGAAAATACCTTTTTTCCAAATAAGGTCACAGTCACAAGTCCCAGGGCACTTATCTTTTTGGAGGGGAGAAAAGGGTATTCTTCGGCTCTCTATAACCTGTGAATTGTTTTGCTGAAATGAGCATTTTATTTTTCCTCATTCTGTGTTGGGGATATAATTGTTGTACTACCTAGCATGAAATAATAAAAACAAGACAGTATATGGGAAAATAACATAATAACCAATAGACGTTAAATACAAGTATTTTCTAGGAGTTTCCCATGTATCATTTAATTTAACCAACACAAAATTTCTATGTGAAACTAATATTACAAAATCTATACTGTAGAAAAGGAAAGTGAGGCAAGTGAAGCAAAGAGATGTTAAGTAACATTGTTTTAAATCCAACAATTAGTTAAGTGGTGAAAATATTTTATTTGTAAATTCAAGTTAGACAGTCTAACATCCGGATGGTTGCAAGACTTCTCAGACTTGGGTTTAAACACTGCTCAGAATTAAACCCTGACCAGATCTGGGATTAAAACCTCTTAGTGCCATAAATGTCTTATTGTTAAGTATTCAGTAAATGTCCATAGAATCAAACAATAGCAAAGAGAGTACTTAACCACTGCTCTCATAGGAATAAAAAGGGGAGGGGAATTATTAATTCCGAGATGAATAGAAATTAGATAGTTGGAGAGGTAGATGTCTGGAGAGATGAGAGGACAGATGAATAAATGGAGTTAAAATTTTTCATTTGTTCTCTGACCTGTGCTCTTTCACTGAAATGCTTTTAAATGCCGACACAAGTATTTTTAAGAATTTTTTTTTTAATTTCTGGGGGACACAAATATATAGCAAACAATAGAGAGTTACTACAGATCAATCTCAAGCATCAGAGATCATCTGATGATTTTTCCTGCTAAAAGCGTGGTGCCAGGCCAGAATCGATACATCTTTGTGAGACATCTTGCCCTTTCTTTGCCTCTCCCCAAATACCTTCATAATGCTCTTTTCTCTCATGTATACATTTCCATCAATTATTATTTACCTCGACATGTTCACTATAATTTATTGCTTACTAAAGAATTTTATGGGAAATTGCATTTCATTAAAACTCCTTTTATATCTAAATATTATGGGTAATGGTATTTTTTTCTTTCAAACATATTGAATAGTACTAATTTGATAAAATATACTATATAAAAAATCATATTCTTTCTTTTAACTCAGAGTAAAGAAAATGCATAGATGAGTGAAATATGGGTAAATAACTTACCATATGCAGATGTATCCACTCATTTGGTGGTGGTTATTCAGATTTTTAATATTTCCATTTACTTGTTGAGTAGAAATGATGTATAGACTAATAAATGTGAAATCAACAAAGATATAGACTATTAATTGGTGGAAAAATACTAAAGACAGGACTTTTTTTTCTCCTGATTTTATACATTGCTAGGAAAAAAACATTCAGTCCTTTATAGAATCAAGGCTATAGTCTTTGAGGACTATGCTTGTCCATTGCAGAGAGCTAATATATTTCCCCAAAAAGTATGGATTCCATTTTCCATTGTACATTGTCAGCAATTTTTTGAAAGTTCTGATGTTAAATATTTTTTTAGAGACAATGTGCAGAGAAAATTTAATTTTGGGTTCCTGGATTGCCTTTACAGTGCTTGTGGGACATTTCATTATTATTACTTTATTTCCACACTATATTTCGATTTTAAAGTTGAAAATACCCAATAACAACAACTGATTGCAAGGTACTGAAGTAGAGACAGTATAGGAGAGTGGGAAGTGACAATTCAAAACCACTTTTTACTACTGAAGCACAGAGTTTACGGTTTTTGAGCAAGTGTATAGGGAAATGCATATATCTAGTATTAAGTTGTATTCTCAACCTGATTTATAGGAAATGATTTTAGTAAGAATTTGATCCAATTGCAGGGTGAGTGGTAGCATGCATCTTATATAGCAAGCTTATTAGGTGGTATGACTTCACCTTCAAAGAGCCCTATTGCCTAAGATACTTACTCAGTGAGTTAAATGGTTTGTCAAAATATACAATTTTCACATCATAATTTTGCATTTTCTAGAAAAATCTCTGTGCAGTAAGATGCATAATTTCATTAGCTTAACAAATTGCATGTTTTCTCTGAAGAACTGCTTTAGGAGTGGAACATGGGTTTATTAGTTATGAAGGAAAAGAGTAAATTTGGAGAAATTTAATATATGAAGTACAGTCAAGGAGGGCAATTCATTGGTGTTGGTGGTGGGAACCTGAACGAATCCCCAAGCTTAAAGATGTAATGATGTCAAAAACTTGGAGAGGATGGTGTTGAAAGTAGGAAAACATGTATGTTTAATTCATCCTTTCATGGTATTCTTATGGATAAGGCATTTTACAATAGACAGTGATTTGATCGTGATAGGGCTCAAATTAAATAACTTATCCATGCCTTGCTTGCCTTGAGTCCTGCCTGCTGTGCAGTAATTTTGCCCCCAAAGAAGTCTGGTCTTTGATATCAGGTCCTGGGAGGTAAACTCTAAGCACTTGATTTGTCCTGCCTGATTAGAGTGACTTTATTTAACTGTGAGCTTTGGACCACACAAGATATTCTGTGATAACAGTGTGACTTATGGTATATGCCTTGGGCCACTTGACTTCTAGAAGAGCTAGAAAGAAAATTCCACCATGGCCAAGCCTCAGTAAATTTCTGGACACAAAGGATTGGGTGAGTTTCCTTGTTTGGCAGTGCTCTATACATATTCTCATACGTAGTTGCTGGGAGAAGTAAGCCCTTGAGTGTGGCCTGATCCTTTAGACTAATCAGGACTGAAGGGACAATAGTAGGAATGGAGTTGAGGATTTTCTCTTCCCACATTCTGACAGCTGGCACATTAGTTAACTGCATTTTGTGAGTACTATATTAACTAGAGTTCAGAATGGAAAACAAAAACTAATCAGTTCACTTGGCACTATTCCTCAAAGAAATGGAAACGAATGGGAGAAAGTAAATAAGTGCTGGGATGAATGCTCAAGATGAAAAATTAAACCACTAAACAGAAGATGAGTAGCTTAGAGGATAAGTTCCTAAGGAAATAACTTCTCATGTAGTGCAAAACTAAATTTTGCTTTCTGAATAATCACCTATGTTGCACATAAAGATTATCAAACTATGAAATAGCAAGTATTAAAATGATGGGCTGGCTTTTGGGTCAAAATAGTCCTCTGATGTAGCCTACTTTATAAAGATTTGACTTCATTGACATTATCTAGCTATCATTGTGATGTCATGTTACTAGAGGTTATTATCCTGGGTGCTAAACCTAACCTAGAGCCCATTAAAATGCATAGGGTAAGGATACTTCTTGTTACATGGTTATATAATAGAATTTGATATTTTGCATTTTAAATGAAGTGTTCACACCATCTGATATAAGTTGATGAAGATTCAGTAGGAACAATTCTGTAGACTGTGTTTTGCAGATAGAAAATTAACAAATAACATGCCTAGGACTACTAGATGATTTTGAATTGAAAGATAACAGCAGCTTACATTTTATGTTCAGAAGTTTATGAATAGATGAATTTCTATTAGAAAAATCATCACAAACTTTAAAATGTTTTTCAGATACAAATTAAATGAATGCAAGAATAGTAAGGTCAATGATGAGTACATTTATAACATTATAATGAAAGGCAAACATTTTCTTTCTACCCAAATCCTATTAA
The DNA here is from genome assembly GCA_026826555.1 of Tolypeutes matacus. Classification (NCBI taxonomy): domain Eukaryota; kingdom Metazoa; phylum Chordata; class Mammalia; order Cingulata; family Chlamyphoridae; genus Tolypeutes; species Tolypeutes matacus. The sequence continues at coordinate 8,169,284 of JAKSZT010037812.1, forward strand.
ATTTATAGTTTAAATAGATCACCAATATAAATGCCAATGGATAACTTCAAAGCAAAGGGAGAGAGAGGATTACTCAATTTGTGGATCTCAGAGACCTTAAACTCTAAACAAATTTAAATCTATTAGGATAAATTACCAGTTTTTTTTCCCCTGAAATATAAGGCTTTCATAAAAATGCAATATCAACAAATTAAAGAGTATAAGAATATTTAATCCATAAGTAACATTAAACAGAGGAAAAATCATCTCTTGTAGTATCCAAAATGTATACTCAAATACCAAACAAATATATCGGCACCGTTGATGCACAAACTAACTTCCTAGATGGTAGAGAGGGATTAAAAGAAAGGAAAAAATCCAGAGCCTGTAAATATCAAGATGGTTTGGTTTTGGAGATTAAAGACATAAATATATAAGAAGTTAAATATCAATAAAAGATCATCACGAGGTACTGGGCCTTATAAGTGTCATAACATTGGAAAAGAGCAGCTAAAATTTTCATTTACAAGGAAGAGTAAAATATTACACTAAAGGAAAAGGTTTGGGATATATACACTAGAAGGGAAAATTGGTAGTATTGGTAATTTCAAAAAGATATCCAACATCTTGTGTGTATGTTACTACTTTCAGCAGCTACCATATAGGAGCTTAGCTACACTCAATGTGTTTTTAAGTTTTAGGCTATTCCCATATTTTAAATGCAAGACAATTTTATAATCACAGTTTAGCATTCTGAATTATAGGACATTAATCATCTTTGCTAAAGTATTGTCCCATTCATATTCATATTTCAGTAATAAGCATTCATGTAAATGAAATAATTTCATTTAAATTGTCATATCTAATTGTAATCCATTACAATAAATATTATTAAAAATGTCCTTGCCTGTCCTGCCCACCACAAAAATCATATCAGTAAGGAAATAAAAGTAATTGGAAATTTAGAGACAATGGGTTTGACTTTCTCCTGAAAACTGGTCTGCAGCTGGACGTTTAAATGTCAGATAAGAATTCCGCAGAGCGAAGACAACACACACAAGAAAAAATCTAAACTGAAATGTGAGGTTAGTGTGTCAAGTTATAAAAAATACTGAGACTAAATATGAAACTTTTCTCCTTTTGGCTTTGGGAAATCTCCCCAGCTTTAGTCTCCCAAGGAGCAGAATTTGGAAGAAAAGCAATTCAATGAGGAATGTTGGGAACTATATCCTGAGGCATAGAGGAGAATTGGGTCTGCTGTGTGTAAAACAAAACAATTGTTTTAAATTGTAGTATCTTGACTACTGCATACCTACATGAGTTTTAGGTTCCCTAGATATTGCCTAGTCCTAGGTGATCGGAGTTTTTATTGTGCTTAAAAGCTGTTTTATTATGAATTTCCAAATTCATAGTTCCTTTGCTAAAACTTTTTCTGTTGGACACCATGTACATGTGGATCTGCCAGCCTTGGCTAGATATTAGTGGTGATGGGAAGAACCTAACTGTCCAAGTTTTAAGTCTCTATCTAACCAGATCACCTTATAAACTGCTTCTAGAAGTGTCATTCCCAAAGAGAGTAACAATGTATGGGTGTAGGAGGAAATTAACATGACCATTGAAATCAGACAAACCAGCTGGATAAAAGTGAATAGGTAAAATAAATATGCCCCTACCTCACATGGCAGCAGAGTATAACAGAACACAGAACAACTTTTGTTGAAGATATGTCCAGCTAATATAACTCGCTCTAGTCTCCATAAAAACTATTTGCTTAATTCTGTATCAGTCTGTGAGACCGCTCTGTATTCTTCCAAATTTGGGTTAAAATCATCATGTTTCTAAATATTAGGAGCATCCAAAGGGCTTTCTCTAAACAGTTGATTTTTAAAAAAATGATTATCTGTTTAGACCATGACATTCTAGCAAGAGGTTATCACTTTGGCTTTATTGCTTAAACTCTTATGATTTCAACTTATGTCTCTGAGAGAACTCTTTCAAAAGGTTAAAATCTTTTTCTGTGATTTGTGTTTGGTTATTTTGAGAATGAAGCCCACTTTATAACCTGGCCATCAAGCCAATCTCGTTATTTTGACTTCAGATAATATGAGGCATTTGGGGCCAAATGATAATATGTTGACTAATGAAGTTTGGTTTAATTTTTTTTCCTTCTTTATTATTTTCCATCTTGTTCAATTATTCTCTATAATATGATCAATCTCCTCTAGTAGTTTTGTCTGTTTGTGATTTTTGTTAAAAAGTTGATTTCAAGAAGCAAAGCAAATATTGCCCATGTTAAGATATTTATTTTTTAACCTACTGATTCCCAAAAGGAATTACATTGCAATGCAGTATTTATAATCTCTTTCAGAGTTATTACCTTCAGTGATTAAGAATTAATATAAATGATAATTACTTGAAATTGATAATTAAGGTGATTTGTGTGCATTGGCAAACTCACCAAATCCTTCAGTACTTTTAATGTGTTTAGACTTCCTTCATCTCGTTCTTCTCAAATGAGATAAAAATCTTCTAAAAACATAACTGTATTTAATCATTATATTTCATTGAGCATCCCTAATTTTGAAAACAATGTACTTATTCATTCTAAGCCTCTGTGTTCATAAGTATGAATAAAAGATAAAGGTTCTCAGTTCATTTTTTTTTTTTTTCAGTTTTTTTAAAAATTTTTTCTAGTTCATTCTTTATTTTCAGGATGTTTTACTCTATTATTTTGTCACTCTCTTTCAGGTATCTTGTTTGATTTGTCCACACAGGAGGCATTTTTATGATCCATTTTATTCAGCTGTTTTCTTGTGTAGAGTGTTTTGTAGAAAGCATTTTATGAGTGTGGCATCAGTCATCTTGGTCTAATAAATGTTTTATTGGACAAAGTTCCAAACATTCATAATCCTATTCAGAAAATAGCTCTTCTGTGATTAGTCATTTAAAGGAATTTCACTTCTGTAGTCCTTTGTCTTTTGTTTTGTTTAGATTTTTCAATTTCTTCAAATATAAAATTCATCTGAAAAGTTTTCTTCTTTTTCACCGAATAAACTGAAAAAATATTTTTTCATTGAATTTGAGAGATTTAACTTTGTAGATATACACAGACAGATAAAGATAGCACAAAAAGTATTTAGAAAATCATAAGCAGGGTATGTCTTTTTAGAGGAACAGTTGTCAATATCAAAAATGGTAAAATGAAAGCTTTCAAATTAGATTATCCATGTATCCACCACTCAATATCTATGCTATTTCCAACAAGACAAATAATTTTCCTTATTCTGTTTCCTTATCTGTAAATGGGATATCTACCTGTGATGGTTAAGTACTTGTGTCACCTTGGTCAGGTTATGGTGTCCAGTTGTTTGGTCAAGCAAGCACTAGCCTGATTGTGACTATGAGGACATTTCCTACACTTAAATCATCAGTCAGTTGATTGCATCTATGGCAGATCACATCTACAAAAAACTGAGGAGATTGCCTTCAACAATGAGAGAAGTCTCATCCAATAATTTGAAGGCCTTAAAAAGAGTAGTGATGATTTCAGCAATCAGAAGGGAAAATTTCCATCTCTACTTCAGTCAGCCAGCTTCTCCTGGGGAATTCATCATAAACCTTCAGCAGCTTGTAGCCTGCCCTATGGAATTTGGACTCACCCATCCCTACAGTCATGTGAGACAATTCTTATTTTAAAAAATCTCACAATATTTACAGATGTCTCCTGTCAATTCTGTTTCCCTAGGAAAGCCTAATACAACTTTGATACAAGGAATGGTTCTTGAGAAATAGAATCTTAAGGATGAGATTTCTGAAATGCTTCTAGGGTTTTGGGAATTGTTTCTCTAATCTGTTTAGATTCCAAGGCACTAATATCTCTGTATCCAATAATCAAGATGGCACTGATAGTCCATGGCATAAGTTGGCAATAGAGATATACAAAAATATCACCACTGGATTTGACCACTTAAATGATTATAAGAGACAAGGCACTGGATGAAAATATTTTTGACATTGTATTTGAGTTTTGTGGAGTTAAAAGTTATAAGGATGTTTGGCTGGTTGTTCCCAAAAATGCTGGATGCAGTTATTTTTTTAAAAAATGTGATGAGCTAAAGGCTTCAAATTCTCAACTTAACTTTGCATGAAGAATGTGAAAGTTTCTATGTGGGCCCTGAAAGAAAATCTTATTTTATGTAGCTGCAGACGTGAGATTTCTGAAAACCAGACCCTAAATATCATTGTGTGAATGGCAGAATCACAATGTAAACTAAATCCTCAACTTTGCAGGGTGTCTTCTCTTAAAGTGAGGACATTGATCAAAAAGGAATAGGAATATATGGGTTGGTACAAATGATGGTGGGAATATGGAAACCCTAGATTCTGCTGAGTCTTTGTCAGGTGAACCTGTAATGTTCTGCCCTGAGGAATCAACCTACTGACCCCCAGTCTACTCTGAGGAACCTGCCATCCAACCACCCGAATAGAGTAACTCTGCTGTGCCTGCAATTAACCGCCTCACCTGAGCAAACAGCCTTCACTCCTTCGTCTGAAGAGATTAATCCTGTTTCACCACATGAAACTGCTTTGGAATGCCCTGAGATAGTTGGCTTGAATGACACTTCTAATTCTTCTCGTGACCCACCCCTACCATTGCTCTTTCTGTCCAGGTCTATAACTAGACTTAAGTCCTAAAAGGGACCAAAAAGTGAAGTACAAAGTATGACCCATGACGAAGTGTACTACACTCCTAAAGAACTGAATGATTTTTCCAATTTAATATCTGTAGGAATGGATATTAAAGGTTTGGGATAATGGTGGAAGGAACATAAATTTGGATCAGCTGAATTTATCAATATGGGCCCACTAAGCAGAGATTCTGGATTCAATGTTGTAGCCTGAGGGGTTAGAAAGGGTATTAATGATTTATTTGGGTGGTTGGACAAAAAGGTGGCCTACATTGCCTGAAGTTGAAATGCCAGAACTGCCCTAGTATGACGTAGATGAGGGGATCCAAAGGCTTAGAGAGACTGGAGTGTTAGAATAGATTTGTCATGTAAGACCTGCCCACCCACCCCAGAAATGTCCAGAGAACACACCTTTCACCAGGACTGTGAGAAATAAATTTGAGAGACTAACTCTATCATCCCTGAAGAGCTCTGTGGTCACTCTTCTCTATAGGTCAGATATATTGTGGGAACTGCTGCCACTGAACTTGGCTCCTAAAACACATTGGCAATGATCAGATCAAGGGTTTACAAAAGCCAAGTGGCTGCACTTAATTGCCAAAGACAAGGTGAGCACGGCGACCATAATGGACAAAAGACTTAGAGCAGCAATCAAAATTATCTGAATCACAGAGACCCATGGCATTGGCTATAGATCATGGGGTAGATAGAAGTAAAATAGATGGGTAGAACTGTAATTCCTACTATAGTCTTACTTGATCTGGATAAGCAGAATAGTTCCTGGTCAAGTGAACAAAAGTCTAACCTAATTACAAAAATAGGAAGTCATGGCCCCTTAATCAATTTTCAGATGAGACATTTAAAAAATCCAGAGCCCCTTGAATGAAAGGAAACCTTTGTCACCTTGGGGAAGGACTCTGTTACACTGTCAAAAATTTATACTGTTTATCTTCCCCAAAGAGACCTATGGCCTTTTACCAGGGTAACTGTGCATTGGAGAAAAGGAAATTATAGGGCATTTCAGATTATTGGACACTGACTCAGAGGTCCAGTGAGACCCAAACATCACGGTGGTTCACTAGTCAGAGTAGGGGCTTATGGAGGTCAGGTGATCAATGGAGTTTTATCTCAGGTTCATCTTAAAGTGGGTCCAGTGGGTCCTTGGATCCATTTTATGGTTATCTCCCAAATTCCAGAATGCATAATTGAAATAGACATACTCAGCAACTGAAATCCCCACATTGGTTCTCTGACTTGTGGAGTAAGGAATATCATAGTTTGAAAGGTCAGGTGAAAGCCTCTAGAACTACCCTTATGTAGCAAAATAGTATATCAAAAGCAATACTGAATTCCTAGTGGGATTGCAGAGATTAGTGCCATCATCAAGGACTTAAATAATGCAGAGATTAGTGCCATCATCAAGGACTTATGTACCACATCCCCATACAACTATTCTATTTGGCCTGTACAGAAAACAGATGGATCTTGGATAACAATGGATTGTCATAAACTTAATCAGGTGGTAGCTCCACTTCAGCTTCTGTTCCAGATATGGTATCATTGCTTGAGCAAATGAACAAAACCCCTGGTACTTTATGTGCAGCTATTAATCTAGTAGCTACTTTTTTTCTCAATTGCTATTAGTAAAGACTACCAGAAACAGTTTGCTGTCAGCTGGCAAGGCCAGCAATATAATTTTACTGTCCAGCCTCAGGGGTATATCAACTCTCTAGCCCTATGACATAATCTAGTCCATGAAGGACCTTGTTTCTCCCTCCCACAAGACATCACACTGGTCCATTACTTTGATGATATCATGTTGATTGGACATAGTGAGCAAGATGGACTAACTAGTCTAGACCTATTAGTCAGGCATTTGCATGTCAGTGGATGGGAGATAAATATTTTAAAAATATAGGGCCTTCAACCTCAGTGAAATTTCTAGGTATATAGTGGTGTGGGGCATGTTGAGATATCCTTTCTAAAGTGGAGAATAATTTAGATTATAATTGCATCTGGTCCCTCATACAAGCAAAAATGAGGCACAATGCCTAGTTGCCCTCTTTTGATTTTAAAGGAAACACATTCCTCGTTTGGGTGTGCTACTACTGGCCATTTACCAAGTGACCCAAATAGCTGCTAGTGTTGAATAGGAACCAGAACAAGAGAAGGCTCTGCAACAAGTCCAGGCTGCTGTGCAAATGCTCTGCCACTTAGGCCGTATGATCCAGAAGATCTAATGGTACTGGAAGTGTCATTTGCAAATAGAGATGCTGTCTGGATCCTTTGGCAAGCCTATAGAAGAATTGCAAATCAGACTCATGATTTTAGGGCAAAGTCTTGCCATCCTCTACAGGAGAAACAGCTTTTACCCTGCTACTGCTCTTCTTTTGAGAAACAGCTTTTACCCTGCTACTGCTCCTTAGTAGAGACCGAATGCTTAACCATGGGCCACCAAGTTACCATGAGATCTGAGTTGCTTATTATGAGATAGGTGTTGTCTGACCTGCCACTCTATAAAGTTGGATGTGAACAGCAGCACTCAATCATAAAATGGAAGTGATATATACAAAATAGGCCTCAAGCAGGTCCTGAAGGCACAAGTAAGTTACATGAGGAAGTGGCCCAAATGCCCATGACCCCTATTCCTTTCACATTACCTTCGCTTTCCCAGTCCACAGCTATGGCCTCTTGGGGAGTTCCTTACAATCAGTTGACTGAGGTAGAGAAAACTTGGACCTGCTTTACAGATGGTTCTGCATGATATGCAGGTACCACCCAAAAGTGGACAGCTGCAGCACTACATCCGTATTCAGGGGTGTCTTTCTCAAGGACAGTGGTGAAGGGAAATCTTCCCAGTGGGTGGAATTTGAGCAGTGCACCTGGCTGTTCATTTGACTTGGAAGGAGAAATTGCTGGAGATGCGTTTGAATACTGATTAGTGGGCTTGGGAGGAAAATGACTGGAAAATTGGTGACAAAGAGGCCTGTGGATAGACTACTTAGTAGGCAAAAATATGAAGATATTTGTGTCCCATGTGAATGCTCACCAGAGGGTGACTTCAGCAGAGGAAGATTTTAATAATCAAGTGGCTAAGATTAAACTTTCCATGGGTATCAGTCTGCCTCTTTCCCTATGCACTTTTATCATTGCTCATTGGGCTCATGAACAAAGTGGCCATGGTAGTAGGGATGGAGGTTATGCACAGGTACAGCAATGCGGACTTCCACTCACCAAGGCTGACCTGGCTTGAACCACTGATGAGTGCCCAATCTGCAAGCAGAGACCAACATTTAGCCCTTGATACAGCACCATCCGTGAGGTGATGAGCCTGCTACCTGGTGGCAGGTTGATTACATTGGACCACTACCATCATGGAAGGAGCAGCTTTTTGTTCTAACTGGAATAGACACTCGCTCTGGATATGGGTTTGCCCATTTGCAGGCAATGGTTCTGCCAATACCACCATCTATGAGCTTATGGAATGCCTTATGCACCATCATGGTGTTCCACACAGCATTACTTTTTTTTTTTTTTTTTTTTATTATGGGTAAAAATCAAAATTCTCACAATACATACAAACATTTGTAAAATGATATATAAATATATATGCATATATGTGTATTTGCTTACAAAAATGTTATTTTTTATATATATATATATACATATATTTTAAGAGGTGCTTAGATTACCTAAAATATTATACGGAACCCACTCGGATTCCCATGTTGCCCACCTCCCACACCTCCCACCACATCCAACACAAACATCTCCCATAGTGTGGCCCACCAACCTCAATGAACTTACACATCCTGGAGCCTTGCCACCAACCATAGACCACAGTTCACACTGTAGACCACACTCTCTCCCACGAAACTTATGCTTTATGTCCTGGCAACTGTAAGCTTCTATCCCCAAA